>CACVCL010020276.1:0-86913 GCA_902729485.2 Mus minutoides | reverse complement strand
AAAAAAAAAAAGTTTTTTAATCAAAAGTAAGTCAGCAACTCAAATATCAATTGTTTTAAAATTTCAACATACTAACAATCCAAAGATATAACAATAGATTAAAAAACAGTGGTTGGGAAACATTAAAATCCTTTGTCTTCCATAATTAAAACATTACGTTTCCACAAGAGAAGAAATTAAAAATTCCAGTTTAAAAAAAAACACAATTTATAACACACAGTAATCTTGAATCTAAGCTGAAGTTTACCCAGAAGCATTCGTTGGTATGTGTGGTACAACAACATATACAGTGGAAGGTGTGGATGTTGTATCTTCAGCACTAAGGCCACAACGAAGTCTTCGATGTGACACAGATAAGCACAGCCAAAAGCAGTTCAGCCTCATCACATTTGATTTCAAATTAAATACTGTATTTCTTGCATGCAAAACATTTATACTTTTGCCAATTTTTGCAATCCTGCCACGTTTGGTTACATTTGGTGTCACAGCTCACAGAGTGATAAAATAATACTACTACCAATAAATACAGTAAATTGTTTTAAATTAATATTCATTGGATCCTTGTATAATAAAATATTTCAACAGACTTAGCATAGAACTCACATATCCCATAATAACTGCAATCATGCACACCTAACAACCGATTCAACAGCAAACAACAAAAACAAAACAAACAAAAATTAAGTATCCCCTTATAAAATTATTCTTACTATTTATCCTCAACATTTGGAGGTACTGCTTTAATATATGAGAGTGTCATCTCAAGGCTCAAAAGAATGAGCCCTTGTAAAAGGGCTCCCTGCTTGAAAAAGAAAAGAAAAGAACCCCCAGAAGAAGGAGTGATGTAGTTTTTCCTTGGGTATTCTCTCTCTTAATCAATCATCCGATTTTTTAAAGAGCAAAATAAGTATTTTATTTGGAAGAAAAAGAAGATTTTTTTTCCCCTTGGACTTGGGATTACGCTGTGTATGTGAGAAAGACTCAAACCTGCCAGTACCTGATCCATAAAGGAAAGGAAGAGTTTCAAAGAAAACAAAGAGCAGAGCAGAGCACTGCTGAACAGATTATTAGTTTTCTGCTTGTTCCTGGGTATAAGTTCCCTTCCAGGATGCTCAGTGGAAGCAACTGGCTTGTCCCTACAGAGGATTAGCATGAGTGGACACAGCTGTGCAGATCTGGCACACAGCAATCTCTTTCCAGATCTGCCAGCCTCTAACCTCTTCACCCCACAGTTGTTGCTCAGAGTGCCCTAATCCTGCTCAAGAACAGGAGTCAAGCACAAAGTCTGCCTCTCCTTCCCATGCCTGCAAGGGTAACCTGTCATCACAGGCAGCAGCAAAGGTATGTTTCCTTGCTGCTTTAAAACAGTGTTAACAAACACAATTGAAGAACATTTATCTGATCTTAACCGTGTGTTTTGTCCACTGATAAAAGACCCATGTTTACTACTCCCTTTGGAATCTTGGTTTCATTATGGATAATACAAGCTAATGAAATGTTGGGAATACATCTACTGTCTAAAAGGAAGAATATTGATTTCAGGATTTTAGAAACTTTTATATCAAATATTGTTCTGAGATTAAAGAGTACAATTCAAAACCAGCAATGAAAGTCAAAAAATATAACCACACAAAGACTTATAATAGAAAGAATGCTATATCTCTAGGATTTGACTAAGAAAAAAATAAATAAAACAAGTAAATATATGAAAGCCAGATTTTTCTACCTTATAAATCATTCAATTTGCCTGTTAGTGATATAGGCTGTAGTTGTTAAAAAAGAAAAACTTTACATTAAACAAATGCAAAATATTTTCCTCTGAGTTCTTCATTGAGGCACCCATTTAGTCACAAATATTAATTGACCATGTGATACACATCTACAATGAAGAGCAAGGCAGGGTAATGAGGGAGAAAGACCCCCAAACTCAAACAAAAGATTTGGCCTCGCTGAATCAAATTCTAATAAAAAAAGCAGATGATTAGAAAAGGATGCAATAAGTCAATAGACTCTTCAGTGTTTCAGAAAGTGACGTGCTATGAACAAAAATGAAGATAGAGAAGAACGACTAGATGTTCTTGGAGCTCTCCCTATCCAAAGTTGGTCAGGGTGGAGGCTTATTGAAAGTATGGCATTTCAGCAATGACTTTAAAGGGGTGAGATTGTGAGATGTATTCTATTTTGGAGAAAGAAAAAGGCCAGTGTGACTATATAGAGAAAAGGGAGATGTAGAGAGGAGTAAATAGGAGATGAGATAGACTGGGGCAGTGAGGAACACTATAAGCACACTGGCTTTTTCCTCTGAAGTGGAGACTGTTTAAAGTTTGTGAGCAAAAGTGTGTGTGTTCTAAGTTCTTTCTTTGGTAAGAGTCTCTGTAATGGTCACGTCCCTTTGGCTTTGAAAGCATGAGCAAAGCATGGAAGCTAGTTGTGGATCTTTGTAGCAATTTGGGTGAGATTGTGGAAGGTGAGGTTTGTCTAAAATGTTTTTCATTGAGTTAAAAAAAAATAGTTTAAATTACAAACCAGATTTGTGGCCAGATGAAATTAAAGCCCTATGCTTGTGTTTCTCTGAGGAGAGCAAAGCAACTTGGCCAAATTGAATGTCTTGGTGTTGAGATTCCAAAATGTCAACATTTTCTTTTATTCTTCTATATTTCACTCTTAATACTTTTCTGTGAGGTCATGATGAATTTCCAAGGTCATTGTGAATATACGCAGTTCCTGAAGGGAAGAAGACAGTAAATGTAACACGTAGATCATATCAAATGTTTAAAAGTACATATTCTAAGTCAGAAATATGAAAGAGGTAAAGCTACTCCATTCATCTTTTTAAAAATGGGCAACATAAGCAGAAATGCCCTCCTGGAATATTAGCATGATGTCAATATATCCTATTCAGCTTCTGTAAATGGCACTAGACACAAGAAGTTTGGACTTGCCGATTGGGGAGGGTACTCAACTAGAGTAGAGAGGCTGCTACATTTCCAAGGACTCTACTAATTCAAGTCTCAAGGTTGTTGGTGAATTTTACACTTGTTTCTTCAAAACAAAAACAACAATACAAAACAAAGTAACCAAAAATAAATAAATAAATGAGAGAGAGAGAGAGAGAGAGAGAGAGACATAAAAAGTAGTGCCTTCAACAAAGTCTAAGTGTGGTTTTAACAGACTGTTTCAGCTTTCAGAGTATATAATGTGCTTGATTTTCTACTGTTGAAACATGTGTTCTACACCATAACTAAAAGACCAGCGGTCTTCCTCTGGATCTTCTCGTGGAGGACGTTATCGCCACTCATAGGGGCTCTGCTTATGTAACCTTGTGTTCTCCTAGAGTTGTTATCTCTTTAGATCATAACTTTCTGGACCGAGATTTCAGCATAGAACTTTTGGTGAGAGTTCAGACCATATCCGTGGGAGAGGCACTAGATTCATCAGAATAAACATAAGAGAAAGCAATGGCTATTATGGTGTTGACCACGAACATTTTGCACATGGGGAATTGAGACTATAGAATATAAGATTGAATGTGACCTATCACAAACATACTTCAAAATCTTTAAGGTAAAAAGCAATTAATGAAAGCAGAAAATGAAAGCCTTTATTTTTCCTTATGATTCTGAGCAGATGCACTTCAGTAAAATGGTGGTGTCCTTTTGGCAAATCAGAATGTCAGCAGAGTATTTTTAAAAGAACAGGAAAAAATGAGGAAAAAAACTCCTGGACTGTCTCTGAAAGGTTAAAATGGTTTAAGAAAATTTATTCAAAGTAAATGACATCTAGTGAAGAAAGCAAGGAAAAAGAAATTATATATATGCATTTTATATATATATATATATATATATATATATATATATATATATATATAAAAACATATATTGTCAGGCTCATCTACATGTTACAATGTAGGGTGGTAAGTTATCATTTGTAAGCAAAACTTCCTATAAATAACTCCTGTGCTTTCCCTGAGCTCTCCATACCTAACCAGCTGTAGTGACATTAGCTTGGGAAGAACTAAAGTTCTGTACATCAGCAAACCATGAAGTTCACACTGTATGCCAGTCAACTGACTTCTGGTGGAATAACAAAATGAAAGCTTTATTGCTTGATACAGGCATAAGGATAATTTAGTCTGGACATTAAATAATTATTTTACTTATCAAATTGTGTTTTTAGGTGAATAGATTGGAAATACAATGAAATGCAAAGAAGAACCATAAGGATTTAAATGGGTTATTAAAAAGTAACACTAGTATTCCTAAAAGACTTTGTCCCCAAATATATCTGATATCAGAAACACGTCAACATTTGTCAGTGGCCATGAGACCACAGAATAAGACCAGTTCAGTATAGAACAAATAGTCATTTATCTTAACTATTTTGCATTAAAATAATTAACCATACATGGTTGTTTACACCTTTTTTCTTAGCACTTTATGGGTATGAGATAGAGGGATTGCAACAAGTTCTAGGCCAGCCTGTACTTTATAATGAGTTCCAGACCAGCCAGAGTTACAGAAAGAGAACCTTTCTTGCACACACAGAGAGGGGGGAGGGAGGGTGGGAGAGAGGGAGAGAAAGAGAGAGAGAGAGACAGAGAGAGAGAGAGAGTAGATTCCTTGATTGAACACCCAAATTTTTATAGACTAACAACCTTTGCTCTTCTATACCATCTTCAAATAACTGAAGACACAAACTGAAAGAAAAAAAATCACACGATCATCTTATAGATGCTGAGAAGCCTTAAACAAAACCTAGTACCTCTTCATGTTAAAAGTCTTAGAGAGATTGGGGATAAAAAGTGCATACCTGCATATAAAAAAAGCAATATACAGCAAGCCAATAGCCAACGTCAAATTATATGGAGAGAAACTTAACACAATTCCACTCTAATTGGGGACACAACAAGGCTATCCACCCTCTCCCTATGTATTCCATATAGTAGTTGAAGTTTTAGCTAGTGCAATAAGGCAACAAAAGGAGATCAAGGGATACAAATTAGAAAGGAAGAAGTGAAGGTATCACTAGTCATAAATGATATGATAATATACATAAGTGACCCCAAAAATTCTACCAACTGAAAAACACCTACAGCAAAGCAGATGGAAACAAAATTAACTCAAAGAAATCAGTTACCCTCATTTATACAAATGATAAATGGGCTGAGAAAGAAATTAGGGGAACAATACCCTTTAAAATAACCACAAATAGTATAAAATACATTGGTAACTCTAGCCAAGCAAATGAAAGACCTGTATGGCAAGAACTTAAGTCTCTGAAGAAAGAAAGTGAGGAAGATATCAGAATATGGAAAGATCCCCCATGCTCATGGATCAGTCAAAATAACAGTGAAAATGGCCATCTTAGCAAAATCAATCTACAGACTCAATGCAATTCCCATCAAAGTCCAGCACGATTCTATACAGACCTTGAAAGAGCAATTCTCAACTTTATATGCAAAACAAAAAACCCAGGGTAACTAAAACAATCCTGAATAATTAATAAACTTTTGGAGGTATCATTGTAACTGATCTCAAGCTGTACTACAGAGCAATAATCATAAAACCTCCATGGTATTCATATAGGAACAGACAGGTTGATCAATGGAATTAAATCAAATACCCAGAAATGAACCTACATACCTATGGACACTTGATGTTTGACAAAGAAAGCAAAACCCGTACAATGAAAAAGAAAGCATCAAAAAATTGTGCTGGATGTCTGCATGTAGAAGAATGCACCCATATCTATCACTCTGCACAAAACTGAAGTCCAAGTTGATCAATGGCTTCAGCGCAAAACAGTATACACTAAATCAAACAAAACAGAAAATGGAGAATAGCCTTGAACTCATTTGTACAGAAGACAACTTCCTGAGCGAACATCAATGGCTCAGGTTCTAATATCAACAATTGATAAATGGAACCTCATGAAATTGACAGGTTTTTGTAAGGTAACCTACACTGTCATTAAGACAAAACAGCAGCCTACAAATTGGGAAAGGATCTTCACCAACCCTACATCTGACAGAGTGCTAATTTGCAGAATTTAGAAAAAACTCAAAATTAGACATCAACAATCCAAATAACCCAATTAAAAAATAGGATACAGACCTAAACAGAATTCTCAACAAAGGAATCTTGAATGGCCAAGAAGCACTTTAAAAAAAAATGTTCAAGATCTTAGTTATCAGGAAAATGCAAATCAAAATGGTCCTGAGATCTAACAGTCAGAATGGCTAGGATCAAACACTCAAGTGAAGCACATGCTGGCAAGGATGTGGAGCAAAGAGAACATCTCTCCATTGCTGGATGGAGTACAAATGTGTACAACCACTTCGGACATGAATTTGGCAGCTTTCCAGAAAACTGAGACTATTTCTACCTCAAGACCCAACTATACCACTCCTGGGCATATTCCCAAAAGATGCCCATTATACCACAGGAACACTTGCTCATTTATGTTCATAGCAGCTTTATTTCTAATACCCAGAAACTGGAAACAACACAGATGTGCCTCAACTGAAGAGCAGATAAAGAAAATATGGTACATCTACACAATGGAATACTATTCAGCTATTGAAAACAAAGACATGAATTTTGCAGGCAAATGGAGGGAAGATGAGAATATCATACTAAGTAAGGTTACCCAAAGCCAAAAATACATGTCTGGTATGTGTTTACTTGTAAGTGGACATTAGCCATAACTTACAGGACAACTATGATACAATCCATAGGCCCAAAGAAACTGAATTCCCAAGGAAGCATATGAGAATCTCACTCAAAAGATTTATAGGAGGTTAATAGAGAGTGGGAACTGGCTGAGAGAGGAGGTGAGGAGGGGAACAGGGATGGCAATCAGGTGTTGGGAGTGGGGGGACAAGAGAAAGCTGAGAGTGAGAATGAAAGTGGAGGGGGGAGCAGCATCTCTGGTGAATAGGTAGAAGCTTAGGATGGGAGAAGATACAGGAGTCTATGGGAATCACCCAAGCTGAGATTTCTACCAGACAGGTATAAAAACTGAAGTGGCCACCTCCTGTAGCCACATAGGACTTCCAAAGTAAGAAGGGGGCCATCTACCCATACACAAAACCTTCAACTTAAAATTTGTCTTGCCTACAAGGTATACAGGAATAAATATGGAACAGAGACCGAGGAAAACAGCCAACTAATGACTGTTCCAATTTCAGACCCATCCCATGTGAAAGAGCCAACCCCTGACACTATTAATGATACTCTGCTATGCTTGCAGACAGGAACCAAGCATAACCATCTCCTAAGAGGCTTTATCCAGCAGTGGATATAGGCAGATACAGAGCTCCACAGGCAAACATCAGATGGAGCAGTCAAGATCATCACAAGAAAACCTACAAAGTCAATGAATCCAGGCTCATGGGGAATCACAGAACCTAGACCACCAACAGGGAAGCATGCAGAAGCTGGACCTAGACCTTCTATGCATTTGTAGCAAATGTACAGATTGGTCTTCGTAAGGTTCCCTTAACAAGTGGAGCAGTGGGTGTCTTTGTCTCTGTTCCCTGCCATCAGATCCCTTTCCCTCTACCTGGACTGCCTGGTTGGGCCTCAGTGGGAGAGGATTACCTAGTCCTGCAGGGCCTAGATGCCCCAGAGTGGGGTAGTACCCAAGAGAGGCTCTGCTTCTCCTCAGAGGGAAGGAGGCAACAAGGGGAGGAATTTGTAAGGGTGTGACTGGAAGAAGAGGAGGGAGGGATCTGTGATCAAGATGTAAAGTGAATACATTTTTTTTAATTAAAAAGAAAGAAATTTGAAGTTATAAGGGGCAGGTATTGTAACTTGGAAGAAGACTGGATTACAAGCGCTAAGGCCCCTCAAAAGAATTAGTGCCCTTGCAAGAAAAGGCTCATATTGTTGTTCCTCTTATAGGGTTGCAGACCCCTTCAGCTCCTGGGGTACTTTCTCTAGATTCTCCATTGGGGGCCCTGTGCTCCATCCAATAGATGACTGTGAGCATCTACTTCTATATTTGCCAGGCACTGGCATAGCCTCATACAAGACATTTTTATCTGAGTTCCTCAGCAAACTCTTGCTGTACTATGCAATAGTGTCTGGGTTTGGTGACTGATAATGGGACGGATCCCCGGGTGGGGTAGTATCTGTACAGTGCGTCCTTTCATCTTAGCTCCAAACTTTGTCTCTGTAACTCTTTATATGCCCCAATACAGGAGAACGCCAGGACCAAGAAGTGGGAGTGCGTGGATAGGGAAGCAGGACGGGGAGGGGGGGAGGGTAGAGGGAACTTTTGGGATAGCATTTGAAATGTAAATTAAGAAAATATCTAATAAAAAATAAAAATAATTAAAAAAAGAAAGGAAAACGCTCACAAAACCTGTTTTGTCTCAGTGAATAGGGAGCCATATAGTAGTAGATGAAGAATCTGCTGGCATTTTGGTCTTGATTTTTGCAGATTTACAAACTACAAGTAATAAAGGTCTGTTGTTTATAAGCCACCCAATCCATGGTACTTTGAATATAGTAACCAAGAGAATAATTAGAGAGTAAGTTATGGTTTGAAGGAAACAGCCAACTGTCTTCCATAACCAGACCAGCCCACTTTATACTCCTACCTGCCATGAATGACAGAACCTGTGACTCCTTACTCTTCCCAACATTTAGAATCACCCGTGTCTGAGATTTTGGCCATTCTAAAAGTTGTTTAGTGTTACTCCTCATTTTAATTTGCATTTCTGTAACATTTGATATTGGATTTGTTCATATATTTACTAGTCATCTCTACATCTTCATTGGTGGGATGTCTGTTTAATGAATTTTGCCACCATTTAATTTGGCAATTGATTTTCGAATTGTTAAGCTACAAGAATTCAAGAGTCTTATGTATAGAAGTCAAATGTTACTAGACAAAATGTTTTACAAATACTTTCTCTTGGTTTGCCTTTTCATTCATCTGACAGTGACTTTCCCATATAAGAAATACAAGTTGTAATAAAATCCAGCTTACTTTGTGATTTGGTGTTATATCAAAAAGGCATTGACATATCAAAATCATTTAGACTTCTCCTTGTATTATCACTTAAATTAACTCTAATTTGTGATCTTGAACTTTACATTTAGTAGAAGCAATGAGAATTCTACAACTTGCATGCTTGATATTTATGTTATTGATAATGATTTTTTCTCTTCTTCCATAAACTAAATTATAGGTATCTTAATATCCTGACCCACAGATTTCTTTTTTTATAGTTTACTTTGTACAAGCCCAATTCCAGGAATTCTGTGACCTTGGGCCTCTCAATATCCATTTATTATAACTGCTATTTTTCTGCCATTCTTGACCCACAACTGTCATTCTCTTTCTTAAAATGCCTTTCTTTTCACAGTATTTGTGTAGAAAAAAATCTGAGTCTATATAAATGCAATGCTCCTTTTGTTTTGTGCATGTAAACCTGCAGCTGAGTAAACTGGGAAAACCCAGAGAGATACCCCCAAGTTTTTATGTTGTTTTGTTGTTATTCTTTGTTTTTGTTTTTTATTGTATAATAAATCATAAATAAACCTTATATGTTTTTGTTGCATCTACTTTATTCTCCTACCTTAACTTCTGCTTTGTATTTTAAAATTCTTCTTAAGCTATAATATCTCTCCCTCTGTAACAGAACAAGCACAGATGAGTCACTTATCTTTTAAATTTCTGTGGCAAAATACACAGTTGTGTGTAAAAAGTAAGTGTGTTGTGAGGTAATCATTCCTACAGTGAAACTCTCTATCCCAGAAGGAAGTTTAATGCCCTTTACAAAAATCTAAGGGAATGTTTCTCAAGCCTCGAGAAGCAAACAATTTATGACTTTAGAAGTCCCTGAAACTTACCAAATTCAGGTGGTAGCACACTCTCCAGAATAATATAAGAAGTAAGGACATCTCAAAAAAGGTGAGTCTCCAAACTGTCCAGCTTCCTGAAAGTCTTACGAAGAGCTTTAGGGGTCTGTCTATATTGTGTAAGATAGTTCCTGTTGGTCTGTGCTTTCAATGGTGCAGCTGCCTTTGAGTCATCCATGTAACCATAAGTAACCATCCCACACACACTCTCTTCCAAGTGACAACTAAACCTCATTTGTTAGACTCTGGCGATGTTATTACTTTGTATGTGTCAGTTCCATGTCTGGGGTTATGAGATGCTTCTTCACATCTCCTGAGGAATAGTGTCACACAGTAACTTGACTCATATTCACATCAGATGTCAGTCAATCATGATCATGACCAGGAAGGCATGATGTTAAAACCACAGTGTCCACAATAGAACAAACTTGTCACATGACTGGTTCATATCTTAGAGATTAAGGAAGCAGAGAAACTAAACCAAAGTGAGGCTGGGCTACAACCCCAAAAGACTTTCACCCTTACAACCTACCTCCGCCATACCTATGTCCAAGAGGTTCCATAATATTCTAAGGCAGCACCACCAATTGGTGCTAAGTGTTCAAACACAGGAGTTTATGAGAAATATTTAACATCAAAATTATAATATTCCATCCCTGCTCCTACAACTCAAAGTCATAATAGTAATAATAGTCCTCACATGTCCAAAGTCCAGGGCTGGGGACTTAGCCTAGGGTGGACATACAGCTTGATAATAGAGTGCTTACCTAAAATTAACAAGACTTTGAGATCCTACCTGTGACTCTCTCTGCCTTCAGTGATCGTCAGCCAACATTGGTCCATGAGAGCAATGAGAACAGAAAAGACGATGATAAGGACATCTCAAGAAAGATGAGTCTCAAACTATCCAGCTTCCTGAAAGTCATGCAAGAGTTTTAGAGGTCCAGATTTTATGAGTCATAATTCATGGGGCAGGATGTGTTGGAAAGCCCTGTGAGTACCTACAGTGAATAATCACACCAGGGCCAGATGAAGGGAAGTCAGATCAACTTTATATAATTTGGGGGGCTGAGGGTAAGAATATCCAGAATGGTAAAAGGTCATTGTATGAAAGCTTAAGATTACCAAAGTTTCTCATTAGCATTGAGAAACATTTCAGGAATCTCAGGTCCTAGCTCAACGGGTCCTTATCAGGAGAAAGGAAGTTGATTCTGTAACCTAATTAAGGCTATATGACATTTCTCTGGTAAAGGAGTATGTGAGCATTTTGAATTCTCCAGACAAGGTCAGAGGAGAAGACCTGCTAATCAAGGGAGTCTTCAATTATACACTGAGTCCCAGAAGGCTATCCAGTCAATGGTGGACTTCAACATCAACAACAACAGAATAATGTCCAAAATCTCTTACGGAACTCAAGGCAAACTATTAGTTGTTTGTCCCTATATAATTAAAATCAAGTTTCATCCACTATATGGTGTCTCTGTTTAGCCCTGGCTTTCCTGGTACTCACTATGTAGACCAGAATGGCTTCAAACTCACAGATATCTGCCTATGCCTCTCAAGTGGTAAGATGAAAGGTGTATGCTACCATGCCCAGGCTTAGTCCACAAAATAAGGCTATGCTCAAAATTTCAGGATATGGGCAGTTTATTATCAGATTCTTTATCATAGTGCAACAAAGATGGCTTCTACTCAAATTCCTAATAAAGGGATTCTTCTTTGAAACTTCAAGGACCATGTCTTTCTGTCCACATTTTCATAGATATTTTGTTCTTTCACACTCCCACCAGAATGTTCCATTAATCTCTGCTTCCAGAATTTTAAGACCTTGCTCTGTATCCTGTGCAAGAAGGAGAATCCAGGCGCATTTTTTTTAAGAAAAAAGAATGTCTTGTCTCTATGCCATCAATCCCATAGGGTATGCAAAGGTATTGAAGGGGAGAAAGGGAGAAAAGGGAAAACGGATAAGTGGAAGGGGAGAAATTTTGGCTCTAGACATAGCACCCACATTTAAAGCTGGCATGGTTTACCTGCCTGTACAGAAAGCATGAAGGTAAGAGATATGGTAAGCTAGACAACTCACTGACCATCCAGTTAAGCTAAAGTAGAAAGGCAATAACATGAGGAATAACAGAGAAAGACCCTCTTCCCTTTACACACACATAAATGCATGTAACACACATATACACACTACAGATACACACACAGTACAACAAAGGATAACTTCTAATTTCTTTTAAGAAATGATTAATAAAACTGTTGTCTGGGAGAAGAAAGAAAGAAAGAAAGAAAGAAAGAAAGAAAGAAAGAAAGAAAGAAAGAAAGAAAGAAAGAAAGAAAGAAAGAAAGAAAGGCCTTGTTAGCCAATAGTTTCAAACTCTTTCACATACCCCCTATATCCCCGTTTCATAGACCTAGATAGTCAAGTTTATCACAGCAGTGAATCTTTTTCATAGTACCATTTTCTGTGTTAGCTTTATTTCTCAACACTGACATAAAGCATGACAAAGAAACTTTAGGGTGGAAGGATTTCTTTTAGCCAACTGTTTTAGCAGTTGTCAGTCCACCATGATAAGGAAGGCATTGCAACTGAATTGACTTAGATTGTGAAAGTAATATAAGGCCTAGATTGCTTACATCTTACTGAAGAGGAAGCAGACAGGCTAAAGTGACAGTAGGACAAGGTTATAACCCTCAAGGGCTCACTCTCTGTGGTCTATGTCCTCCAGTTAATACATATGTCTAAAATGTTCTACGACCTTTGAAAAACCAAGTTTGAACTCAGTGTTCAAGTAAATAAACCTGTAAAATATACTTTACATTCAAATCATAACTCCATACAGACAGAAATAAAAATAAAAATAAAATAAAAAGTCATTTTACACTCTCCTACTACCCCCTCAAATCTAATCATTTCTGCTGTTTTTGCTTGAATACATATGATACATCCAGAACCCTATTAGGGCTTTTCTATTCCTTTGTTTTTTTCTTTTCCAAACAGGTATTTTAGTCTATAAATTGTCCTTTTTCTCTTCTATATCACAATTTCCTCTCTTCTGGTTTTATTTTCTCAATATACAAAAATGCTAGAAATTCTGTCACATTTAAAAAAAACTCTTTATTCCATATTATAATCTAAATAGCTCTCAGCTCTTCTGAAATTCTATTTTATTTTTTATTGCTTTCTTGAATGTAATCTAATAAAACTCTTATCCCACACATTATATTGAAGCCATCTCTTCAAATCCTCAAACTGACTCTACTAGTGAAACATTCCTCATTTTACTTAAGTTCAAGTCACTTACCTTAGATGTTTCCCAGCGAAGACCCTGAGACAAGTGTCTAAAGGCCAGTAGTTAATTTAGTAATCGCATAGAATGAGAATTGTAAGAGTGAGAAACAGCACAGGGAAAAAAGGGAAGCTGGACAAAGTGTTATCAAAACAGGTACAGTTGGAATTTAATTTCATGAGGGATTTAATCACAGGGAATCAGAATACTTACTGCAGCATTAATTTATCATGTTGCCTGAGACAACTAGTGTCTTCATGTAGTAACTACCTCCACTCAGTGATTGAGAGAAGAATTCATTAAATTTTCAACATTTGTTGTCTGAATCATGCTCAAATGAGTACTTGCCTGATTTTGGAAACAGTCATCAGCTACAGAAGAGTAGGCATTGGTAGATTTAAGACAATGAGAGAGAGAGAGAGAGAGAGAGGGGCACTGACAGAATATGTTAAAATATGTTCATTCTACTTAAAACTTTACCTTCAGCTGGCTTCCTGAATAACATAGTCCTTGGGTTTTGTTTTGTTTTGTTTTGTTTTGGTCTCCTCAGACTCCTTTGCATTTTCCCTCCCATCTTCCCAACAGATATGTGTCCCTTTCCTATCCATATATTGTCCCAACACAATCTTACCCAGTTTATACATATTGGTGCCATCAAAGGTGCACTTTTAACCTCTATCTCTCCCTTGACATCTAACTATCACTATCAAATTACATTAGTTGTAATCTGAATGTGTTAAAAGTCTATTTAATTGTCTATAGCATCTAAAAGATATTATACAAAGACTTTGTAAATCAATGTAAAATATGTTACTAAATATTATATATATAAAACATACACACTTTATGTTTATAAAAAACATAACCCAGTAGAAAGTCTGTAGCAGAACATACAACTAGGAAAAATGGGGGGCTATTATGGATGAGAAAATGGAAAAGGAGTCAGGCAAAGGGGGTATAAGAAAAGTAGAAAGGATCAAAGTGCAAGGTATACATTATGAAATGGTATAATGAAACCCATTACTTTGTATAATGAGTGTATTCTAGTCAAAAAAGTGATTTTTTTAATTTGAAAAAATATTATATTTATGAAATCAGATATGCATTGTGACATAAAACTTATTAAGCACACAAAATGAGGCTTTCCAAATACTCTATTTCTAATTTTACCAAAAGACATTAGGAATGTTTTTATCTTCCTTTTACAGTAAGGAAACAGGTATAGTTTCAAATACTTTGCCCAAAGCCCAGGTCCTCCTGGCAGGTCCTCTACCTCTTTCTCACACTATGGTTTCTAAACTAGAGTGCTTTCATGTAAATATCAGACCTCAGACTATTTTTATGCACATAACTATAAGTGTCTTAGAAATGTGAATTCCAGAAAAATCAGAATGGTAACTTTTCTCAGTGTCTCTCATTGATGGAAACACAACACATTGGGTCATATACTTGAAATGGCCATCTGAGTACTCCTACACTGAAGACGGGAGAATGAAGACAGAAACCAGTAATTGAAAGTCATAGTCTTAGAGTCAAGAAATATTGCTCCATAAGTACCTAATCCTAAAACATGCATGTATACCCAAGATGTAGTCAAAAAGTTACAAGAGACATTTCCTATTGAGGTTCAAGGAATATGGGAGGGGGGAGCCTCTTAGGGATGTGAGACAGATTAAGGAATCATGAGTTTCTTAATATGTTATTAATTATTTTCTTTCATTGGTCCCTAGAAATTTCTTAAGCTCTAGTGAATGTAATATAGCATAACAGATTAGTATGTCTCTAAACTCCATCTAAAGTTTGAATACTTTCTGTGAATTCAAGAAACTTGTTTTTTTTAATGTAGGATAAATATTATCTCTCTGTGTGTGTCTCTGTCTGTCTTTGTCTCTGTCTCTCTCTCTGTCTCTCTCTCTCTCTCTTTCTCTCCCCACCCCCCCACACACATACACACACACACACACACACACACACACACACACACACAAGAACATACACAGTCACCTCAAAAACATGGTACAGCAAAGTGCACTGAAGCCAGATCTCAAAGAACATTCTAACAAAAGAGAGTGCTAACTCCTGGAACAGTTTGCACTGGTGACAGTGATAAAAGTTGTTTACAAAGTTCCTGCATCATTGTTGAGGTACTTAATGTATGAATTGGGACCAAGTTAAATTATATTCTTGGTAGTGTTTTGACAAGACAAAGTGTTACATTAGGTAACATTTAAACATCCAGGATTTATTCTAAAATTTCCTAGCATAAAAGCATAGGAAAACTTTACAATTTTATAGTTGATATAATTAATATAAGATGCCAGAAACATTAGAATTATCAAACTAAAAATAATATTGACAATTAAAATCATATTAAAATAGATAACAGTAAATGATTTTAAATAAACAAAGGGGATTTACAAGAGACATATAAAATTAAAAATGTCAAATGATAATTTAAGAACATAAATGTATAATACAACAAAATTTGAAATTCACAATGTTCTCAGTGGTGGATTGAGTACAAGAAGGGAAAGATTACTTTAGATCATGAATAACAGAAATCATGGAGTCTGACAGCTAGAGAAAAATTAATATTTTTAAATGGCCATAGCCTCAATGACCCATGGTAAAAACACCAAATGTGTAACATTAATGTCAATAAAATATGGGGGGGGGATAGAAAGTCCCTTGAATTAAAAAAAGAAAGAAAGAAAGAAAGAAAGAAAGAAAGAAAGAAAGAAAGAAAGAAAGAAAGAAAGAAAAAGAGAAAACATTTGAAGGATCTGGACTGCTCACTAATTCTGTGAAACAATCAGCTTACAATGTTAAGAAATTCAGGAAAAATATCAAAGTCACATGTTACATGTATTGTAATAAAATAAGCAAAAGCTAAATACAAAAAAAAACTTGAAGGAAAACAGTTAAACATATGTATGGACTGTTAAAGAATAATAATTTAAATTATAGATCATCTTCAAGGAAGCATAGGGCTGGGCCCTAACACAGTACACAACCAAAATATTTGTTGGCCAGAATTTTGTGTTTTCTAAATATATTTCAGGAATAGACCTAAGTAAGACAGTCTTGGAACAAGGAAATTTTGAAAATGTGATATTAGAAGAATAGTGATAAAATAACTCTAAAAGAAGTTCTTTAGACAGAAAGTAAATAAAACTTTTAAAAAGAGAGACAAAAATAGTATCTCAGCAGTTTTCTTAAGGATTTTAAAATATGGAGAGTGGTTGATGGAAAATAATTATGGCACAATGTAAGAGATATTAAAGTTCTTATAAACAAGAAGTATGACCGTAAGGAAGACAGCAGATAAGGGATTTATATAGTGTTAGGTATTACACTCCACTGAATGATATAATATTAATCCAGTAATGTGGCTGCACCTGATTACAAAGAGGTAAACCACAGAGGACATGAAAGGAAGGAATAGTCACATCTGCACACATCTGCAGCTTCATTTGGAGACTTCAGTAATCCATTTAAAAGCACAAATAATACTGTCAAGAAAATAAAATAATGGAAAAAGATATCAACAGGAAACTATTAATCAACGGCAAACATTTTCATGAGGCACAAGAAATAGTCTACTCAAAAAGACAGAATTCACCTTAAGATACAAATTAATCTTTAAAGCTAATTTCATGGAGGATGTATTCGAGAATTACATATAGTTAAGCTAGAAATTAATAGAAATATAACTGGAAATTTTTCCAAGTAACTTGAAATTAAATATAGCTTTCAAATAACCCATAAGTCAAAATATTTTAGCAAGAGCAACTACAAAATATTTTGATCACAATTGCAAGGAAAAAAAAATTTACCAGTATTTATGGATGCAAAATGCATGCTTAGAGAAAAGTTAAGCTTGTGTCCTGTTTTAGCCCTCTCTATTGACCCTTCCAGGTCATCTCTTTTTTGTTTAAATAGATTCTTCTGTCATCCAGACCACAGTTTCCTCTCCCTGCATTGCCCCCACAATATCCCCTTCTCCCAAAGTTCCCCTTTCCCACACTCCCTCTCTGAAGTCCCTTTCAGAAAAGAAGAATCTTGAAAAATCTCAGGATTTGCAGTTAGTACAATAGTAACTGTGCTGTGCCTACCTCTGTGCCTGCAGAAGTCACAAGGGTAGAAATTGAGACCACAGGTGGTTATTAATCTTGACAGTCAAAGTCACAGTGGATCCTTGAATCCTAAGTCTAGTGAGGTGACATGGAGGTGGACCAGATAAATACTGTGCACCTAGAGGGTGTATCACAGCTCAGGAATCTGTGATTAGAAAAGCTCAAATTTCAATCTTGGGTCCCAGGTCCCTCAGAGACCAGTCTGCACAGGTAAACTCACAGACCACAAAGAGTGACTGAGCAGATTGCAGAAGCTACACAGCTTCAGGGACAGACCCAGTGTCAAGATCTAGACATCCCGGCACCTTCCCCACCTGAGGAGAGGTGTCCACCCAGGAGGACTTTGACTGCCAAAGCTTGTGAGGGATACAACTTGGGTCCTGGGACCCTCAGAGATCAGGAGAGTGAGCAGGTAGCAGAGGCAACATATCTTCTGGGACAGGCCCTGTTTCAGGCCTTCATATTTATCCAAGAAGCAAGTCTGAACACCAGACCTCTGTACACCTAACCTGCAAGAGGAAAGCTTGCCTGCAGAGTCGACTCTGACCACGGAGACTCAGGAGAGAACTGGACTCCCAGGACTGCTGACAGAGGCTAACAGAGGAGGAACAAGCTCCAACCAGAGATACCTATAACAACTAACTCCAGAGATTACGAGATGGCAAAAGACAAACATAAGAACCTTAATAACAGAAACCAAGAACACTCACCAACATCAGAACCCAACACTCCCACCACAGCCAGTCCTGGATACCCAAACATACCGGAAAACAAGACTCAGATTTAAAATCTTATCTCATGATGCTGATAGAAGTCATGAAGAACGACTTTAATATATCACTTAAAGAAATACAGGAGAATACTGCTAAAGAGGAAAAAGTCCTTAAAGAGGAAACACAAAAATCTCTTACAGAACTACAGGAAAACACAACCAAACAGGAGCTGGAATTGAACAAAACCATCCAGGACCTAAAAAGGGAAGTAGAAACAATAATGAAAACCTAAAGTGAGACAACTTTGGAGTTAGAAACCCTAGGAAAGAAATCAGGAACCATAGATGTGAGCATCAGCAACAGAATACAAGAGATGGAAGAGAGAATCTCAGGTGCAGAAGATTCCAATAGAGAACATGAGCACAACAATCAAAGAAAATGCAAAATGCAAAAAGGTCCTAACTGAAAACATACATGAAATCCAGGACACAATGAGAAGACCAAACCTAGGCATAATAGGAGTAGATGAGAATGAAGATTTTCAACTTAAAGGGCCAGCAAATATCTTCAACAAAATTATAGAAGAAAACTTCACAAACCTAAAGAAAGAGATGCTCATGAACATATTAGAAGCCTACAGAACTCCAAATAAACTGGACCAGAAAAGAAATTCCTCCTGACACATAATAATCAGAACAAAAAAATGCACTAAATAAAGATAGAATATTAAAAGCAGTAAGGGAAAAAGGTCAAGTAACATAATAAGGCAGGCTTATTAGAATTACACCAGATTTCTCAACAGAGACTATGAAAGCCAGAAGATCCTGGACAGATGTTATACAGAATCTAAGAGAATACAAATGCCAGCCCAGGCTACTATACCCAGCAAAACTCTCAATTACCATAGATGAAGNTTCAAAGAAGACCTAAATTCCAACTCTTTTCAAACTATTCTACAAAATAGATACAGAAGGTACTATAGCCAATTCAATCTATGAAGGCACGGTTACTCTGATATCTAAAACACACAAAGATCAACAAAGAAAGAAAACTTCAGACCAGTTTCCCTTATGAATATCAATGCTAAAATACTCAATAAAATCCTCGCAAATCGAATCCAAGAACACATTAAAACGATTATCCATCATGACCAAGTAGGCTTCATCCCAGGAATGCAGGGATGGTTTAACATATGGAAATCCATCAATGTAATCCAATATATAAACAAACTCAAAGACAAAAACCACATGATCATCTAGTTAGATGCTTAGAAAGCATTTGACAAAAATTCTAACACCCTTAATGATAAAAGTCTTGTAAAGATCAGGAAATCAAGGCCCTTACCTAAACATGATAAAAGCAATCTACAGCAAACCGGTGGCCAACATCAAACTAAATGGAGAGAAGCTGGAAGCAATCCCACTAAAATCAGGGACTAGACAAGGCTGCCCACTTTCTCCCTACCTATTCAATATAGTACTGGAAGTCCTGGCCAGAGCAATTCGACAACAAAAGAAGATCAAGGGGATACAGTTTGGAAAAGAAAAGTCAAAATATTACTGTTTGCAGATGATATGATAATATATATGTAAGTGACACCAAAAATTCCACCAGAGAACTCCTAAACCTGTTAAACAGCTTCAGTGCAGTAGCTGGATATAAAATTAACTCAAACAAATCAATAGCTTTTCTCTACACAAAGGATAAATGGGCTGAGAAAGAAATTAGGGAAACAACACCCTTCACAATACTCACAAATAATATAAAATACCTTGGTGTGACTTTAACAAAGGAAGTGAAAGATCTGTATGACAAGAACTTCAAGTCTCTGAAGAAAGAAATTGAAGAAGATCTCAGAAGATGAAAAGATCTCCCATGCTCATGGAATGGCAGGATTAATATACTACAAATGGCTATCCTACCGAAAGTAATCTACAGATTCAATGAAATCTCCATCAAAATTCCAACTCAATTCTTGACTGAGTTAGAAAAAGCAATTTTCAAATTCATCTGGAATAACAAAAAAAAAAAACAAGGATAGCAAAATCTGTGGGGTAATCACCATTCCTGACATTAAGCTGTACTACAGAGCAATTGTGATTAAAAACCACATAGTCCTGGTACAGCAATAGACATGTAGATCATTGGAATAGAATTGAACACCCAGAAACGAATCCACACACCTTTGGTCACTTGATCTTTGACAAGGGAGTTAAAACTATCCAGTGGAAAAAAGACAGCATTTTCAACAAATGGTGCTGGCACAACTGGTGGTTATCATGTAGAAGAATGCAAATTGAGCCTTTCTTATCTCCTTGTACAAACCTCAAGTCTAAGTGGATCAAAGACCTCCACATAAAACCAGACACACTGAAATTCATAGAGGAGAAAGTGGGGAAAAGCCTCGAAGTTATGGGCACAGGGGAAAAATTTCTAAACAAAACAGCAATGGCTTATGTTTAAGATCAAGTATTGACAAATGGGACCTTACAAAATTGCAAAGCTTCTGTAAGGCAAAAGGCATTGTCAGTAAGACAAAAAGTCCACCAACAGATTGGGAAAGGATTTTTACCAATCCTAAATCTGATAGGGAACTAATATCCAATATATACAAACAGCCTTGGAAGCTGGACTCCAGAAATTCAAATAACCCCATTAAAAAATGGAATACAGAGCAAAACAAAGAATTCTCAACTGAGGCCTACCAAATGGCTGAGAAGCACATGAAAAACAATGTTCACCATCCTTAATCATCAGGCAAATGCAAATCAAAACAACCTGAGATTCCACCTCACACCAGTCAAAATGGCTAAAATCAAAAATTCAGGTGACAGCAGATGCTGGTGAGGATGGGGAGAAAGAGGAACACTCCTCCATTGCTGGTGGAATTGGAAGCTTGTACAACCACTCTGGAAGTCAGTCTGGAGGTTCCTCAGAAAGTTGGACATAGTACTACTGGAAAATGCAGCAATAGCTCTCCTGGGCATATACCCAGAAGATGTTCCAACTGGTAATAAGAACACATGCTCCAGTATGTTCATAGCAGCCTAATTTATAATAGCCAGAAGCTGGAAAGAACCCAGATGTGCCTCAACAGAGGAATGGATACAGAAAATGTGGCACATTTACACAATGGAGTACTACTCAGCTATTAAAAACAATGAATTTATGAAATTCTTGGGCAAATGGATGTATCTGGAGGATATCATCCTTAGTGAGGTAACCCAATCACAAAAGAAATCACTAGATATGCACGCACTGATAAGTGGATATTAGCACAGAATCTTAGAATACCCAAGATACAATTTGCAAAACACAAGAAAATCAAGAAGAAGGAAGACCAGCGTGTGGATACTTCATTCCTCCTTATAATAGGGAACAAAATAAACTATGAAAGGAGTTATAGAGACAAAATTTGGAGCTAAGATGAAAGATTGGACGATCCAGAGACTACCCCACCCAGGGGTCCATCCCATAATCAGTCACCAAACCCAGACACTATTGCATATGCCAGCAAGAGTTTGCTGAAGGGTCCCTATTATAACTGTCTCCTATGAGGCTATGCCAGTGCCTGGCAAATACAGAAGTAGAGGCTCTCAGTCATCTATATGATGGAACATAGGGCCCCCAATGGAGAAGGTAGAGAAAGTACCCAAGGACCTGAAGGGGCCTGCAACCCTATAAGATGAACAACAATATGAACTAACCAGTACCCCCAGAGCTCGTGTCTCTAGCTGCATATGTAGCAGAAGATGGCTTAGTCTGCCATCATTGGGAAGATAGGCCCCTTGGTATTGCAAACTTTATATGCCCCAATACAGGGGAATGCCAGGGCCAGGAAGTAGGAGTGGGTGGGTAGGGGAGCCGGGTGGGGGGAGGGTAGAGGGAACTTTCAGAATAGCATTTGAAATTTAAATTAAGAAAATATCTAATTAAAAAAACATTATAATCAAAAAAAAAAAAAAGAAAATCTCAAATTTTGAAGTCTACTGTTAGCAAGCCTATCCAAACCTTCCTACCCTCTGCAGTATTTTGAAATGGTTCTTTCTCCAAGTTTACTTATTATTTTCATCTTTAACAGTCATTCTTATTGAAGCAACCCAGACCCATAAGTCAAATGTGTTGTTTTCTCTAGCTTATAGGAGTTTGCTTTGCAGGACAGTGGTGGTGCATGCCTTTAATCCCAGCACTTGGGAGGCAGAGGCAGGCGGATTTCTGAGTTCAAGGTCAGCTTGGTCTACAAAGTGAGTTCCAGTACAGCCAGGACTATACAGAGAAACCCTGTCTCGAAAACAAACAAACAAACAAACAAAAAGAATGAGTTAGCTTTGAATATTCAGATGTGTATATTTCATTTGGAATGTACATGGAGGTCAAGGAGTCATGGGGTCATGAGTAAAAGAGGCATGGTAGGAATGGTTTTAGTGGGAAAAAGCATGTACTGGTATAAAGAAGTAAAGAGAAAGAATCGAACAGGTAGGCTCAAATGGGGTGAAAGTGGGATGGTGGGGAAGAGGAGAAAATATGGGGACAATCTCACTATACAACTCACACTGGTTTCAAACTCACACTCCTGACTACACCTTCTAAATACTAGGAAAACAGTTGTCTGTTTTCCAAAGTAACCAATATACAGATTGATTAACTTATAGAATAAAATATCACTCAGAAATTAGATAAAACGAGTAGACAAAAGCAAGCCAGACAAAGAGTCAGAGGAACTTATAATTTATTGTAAGTAGGACCACTGAGAACTCCATTTAAAAGGAAATCCAAAAAAATAAGAAAAATTATAAAAAGAAATCAGAACATCAGTTGCCTATATAAACGAGAAGAGTCTGAAATCAATCATAAAAGGAGAGGAAGGAAATGTCAAGTTACAGGTATGTTTTATAACTTCACTGGAGTGATAACATTGTGGGAACAAGAACCAAAACTTACTTGGAGACTGGATGCAAACAATACTAGATATAAAAGGAGCTTTTGAAATTGAACTTCAAGCACCAAGATTGTTCCATTCTCCCATTAGCTACAAACAAGGCCAAATCCCAGTGGGAAAATTTTTTATCACATGGCATCAGACATAAACTCCTAACAAGCCCTCTGTTCTCTGAATGACAAATTTCAACTTCGTATTCCAAAGGAAGCTGAATTCATTTGCATCATCCGAAGGTATAATCTGAGTTATATCTTACATAAAGTACTAATATACACACGCAATTAAGTGCTCATGAACTAAAAACCATTTGATAGTTTTTTTTGAAAGAGCAATCCTGAGTCAGTTTCCTGAGAAGCTCCTTTCTCTCCCTCTCCTTAACTTAAGATATAAGAAATATATCCTTTTACTTTACTTTATATTAGCTGGAGCTTTCAGACTGCTTCCACTAGCCACAAAGGAGATGAAAAATACTGGGGAAATCAATCTTTGTAGTGTTAGTAAATGGCGTGCTTGCCCTGTGGTAGGTAGTATCAGCCAAAGTTACTCACAGGGATGTGAACTTGCCAACATGCTTTCCTCCCTGCCATTGCCGCCGACCAGATGCTGACAGTGGTCAGCACTTCTTCTTTCTATCAGGAATTTGCCCTTAACCTTGAAGCTTTATCCTAGTCCACATTTGTATGAAAGAGAAAAGTCAAGAGAGCAACGTTAAGAGTTAACAGAGCTGGGCAGTGGTGGCGCACGCCTTTAATCCCAGCACTTGGAAGGCAGAGGCAAGCAGATTTCTGAGTTCGAGGCCAGCCTGGTCAACAGAGTGAGTTCCAGTACAGCCCAGGACTATACAGAAAAACCCTGTCTCCAAAAACAAAAACAAAACAAAACAAAAGTTACAGAAATGGTTAACAATAAATGGATTTCTTTGACAAACAAGTAGTTGGAAAAGCCATACCATATTCACATAGTATTATTTTCCCAAGCTAGATGTGAGGTCTTGTGATCACTCACTGTTTACAATCCCCCAAGATGTGGTGGAACCCAAAGTCACCTGCATTCTTCACTGGTACAAAACTACCACCGGTTGGTCACATTCGGTGTGCAAGAAATGTCTATTTGCTAGGTCATGAAAGTTTGATGCCAATTTTACAAAACTTACTTTGAAATTGTACTTGTTTTATGTATTGTTCATTGAAAATAAGAGACTCCAGTCAAATTATAACATGACATACCAAGGCGGTTGATATCCATATCTCTAAGGAGAAAGAGAAGGAGGAGAGAGAGGAAGGGCGGGGGAAGGGAGGGACTGGGAGGTGAGAAGGGAAAGGAAGCTCTGATTGGGGCATAAAGTAAATAGTAATAAAAAGAAAAAAAGAAAAGAAGATGCTCTGTTAGGCCTTTCAAGGATTCCTTCTCACATAGCTGGATAGAGTAAGGATTACTGCCTATGCAAAACCCAGATCCGATTGTTTTGAAATCTAAGAACCAAGAGTGCTGTCCTGAAGGAATGATTATGGAACACCCCCACACACACACCTTCCACCTCTCACCAAGTCTTACAGGATTGTGGCATTATTCAAATGGGAGTACTAGAATAATGTGAATACAATGTGGACTCTAAGCTCTGAAGGGGAGTGTTAATGAAACTGCTAATATACAAAGCAAACTTGGGACCAGCTGCTCCTGATTGCATGTGGAGCCATTTCCCTCACAAGGAGCAGACACTTTGGTACATAAGCAAACAGCGATGTGGGTCCTTAGACCTCAAGGGGTTAAGTGGAGAGGTTGGTCCGTTTAAGTCAGTGTTTTAAATTACAACTTTTTTTTGTCCTGGTTCTGAAAGCAAAGTATCCACTCTGGCTTGTCTATTTGGATTTATCAAAAAAATTCAGATTGATATTATTGGCAAGTGCTGACGTGTTCATTTGAAGAAGTCATGAGAGACATCAATTGGATACGATGTGGAAAAAGCAAAGGTTAGGTTCAATGAAAGATACACGAATTATAGTTTTAGTTTCCAAACTACTACAAATCAATTGTGCAGCATTTCATCTCAGATACACCCACTGAGGCAGTAAAGATTATCGCACTCGCTGCAATTATACACGAGCACAGCCATTATGAAGGCGCTGTTTCTTACGCGTGTAGTCTCGTTTTTAAAGATTTGTTAATTTTTGTTTTGTTTTTAAAGCAATGGCATTAGCTGCTCAATTACCCAGCAAGAGGGTTTTTGCAAACTTCTCTCGAGTTTCCATAGAAATGCATTGATCGGAGCATAATTTCTGTTAATATTTCCTTCTTCTGACTCCTCCGGTTGCTTAAACTAACTGCGCACCTGCCCCTTCGCAGTCGTTTCGTCTTTTGTTCGGCTCAGTAGGTTACCTAACTGGTGGGTTTTATTGAGTTAAATCAAGCTGTCACTTCATCTGCCTGAAGGATGACTCAAATACTACACATAATAATAAAAGAAAAGTGGGATAAAATAATCTTGTCAAGCCAGAAAAACTGATTGCTTGAAGTTGTAGCCTTCAATCAATACACTAATTCCACAATTTATACCTTTTTCAATTGAAGGGGAAAGGGACTCTGATATGGTATTTCTTGGCTCACTGACCAACTTTGACCTTCTATCTGTGTGAGTGTGGGATTAACATGAGCTTCTGCTTAGGGGAATCACCTATGAAAATAAGAAAACAAATGTGAGCATGTGTAACTCCAAGTAAGTATCCATTTTAGAAATGCAGGCAGCAAAAGCTGTTTATAGCCCGTGGCTGCTAAAGTGAACATCTTATTTAGCTTGGGGTAGATAGTCTCTTCTACTTGATAATAATTTACAGCTGGAATCTGTGGCCCAAAGCACCTGAGAATTTGGCATGATGTAATTTCTTAAAGACTTTTTTCAGTTTTGTCTATTCACTAATACCCTGTGTAAAAATAGTGTGTAATGAGAAATATAGGGATTATTTTAAATGGCCTGCTTATTCAATTTCTTAAAAAAAAATCTGTCATGGGGGAGAAAATAGTTTTAGCAATAACTATAATTTCTTATGGGATATAAAAAGCTATTTCACATCTTATTTTTAAAAATACCTATCACTTTCACAAAGCTTTGGTTTGTAAATTATAATTAATTTACATACCTTTTTAAATCAATAAAAAAAAAAAGCTTCACTTCAGAATTCTGCACAGTTTGGCTTCGTTTGTCAGAGTTTGTTTCATTTCATAATTCCTCCCCTGCAGGCACCAACCAGGAAATAAAACTCTTTGTTTAGCAAGCCTTTTATATTTCACTAGGCCACCTGCTTGCTTTGTATTGTGGCATGCATCAAGCACGGTACCCCAAACTAATATGCTTTCTGCAAGCCCATTTCTTAAGTGTGTGTGTGTGTGTGTGTGTGTGTGTGTGTGCTCGCGCACGCTCACTACAGAGCAATCTACACACTGAGTCAAAATTTTCAGTCAAAATTATATTAGGTTAAAAAAACTAAGATGTACCAGTCCAGATAGTATTGGTCTAAATAAATCATCTCCTTCCCTTATCAAGCATTATTTTTTATAAAATGGAAGCAATAAGTTACATGTAAATTTTATGTACACTACAAATGGATACATATTTTAAGTGTGTATTTCTAAAATAACTCTTTTAAGTACTGCTTGTTGTAGAAAAACAAAACTACCTTTATCATGGTGATATAATTAATCATATTATAACTGCCAGTTCTATTTTTCTTTTTTTCAAAAATAAAGATTGGTTTTTATTATTTTCAATCCTGTGTCTGCAGAGGTAGGAGGTAGGTGCTCACTCAGGAAGTTCACAGATCCAGTTTCTTAACCTCAGATTTGATCTTTTAAAAGGACTGTGTGAGCCCACTGTGTTGTGCAACCATTTGAAGCAGCTGTTTTGTTTTGTTTTGTTTTGTTTTGTTTAATAAAGTGGGATACAGCAAATCAACAAATGTTACTTGCTTTTAATAAATCAGAGACCAAGAGAAGAGAATAAAGATACATGTTTTTCTCCGCTGAAAACACAAAAATACTTGCCTATCCCAGAGCAGACATCCTCTCTGTCCAAACCATATTATTTTAGGAAGAGAAACAAGACAAAGAAAAGGACATAAAATTTTAAATCCTTCCCCTCTACAGACGCTCCCATCACTGCACTCTCCACACTAAACTCCTTCTTACCTCCAATTAGGATGAAGCCAAACTTCCACTTTTAAGTTTGCACTTTTACGCAAACAGAAGTGTGTATTTATTTGTTAAGTGGTTTAAGAAAGCACATTCAAACATATACCTAAATTATCTAGAATATGAAAGAAAGAGAAGAAGGAAGGAAGGAAGGAAGGAAGGAAGGAAGGAAGGAAGGAAGGAAGGAAGGAAGGAAGGAAGGAAGGAAGGATTTTGAGAGTTCAATTAATTACCACTGGCTTGATGTTTGTGCAAGCAATCTGACTAGATTTTCTGTTCTCTATGATATTTCTATACCGTTTTACCCAGTTGATTAATATCTCCTCTGCACACCCCTATCTTTTCTGTATTTTAATCCTCCTTTTATTCTCTTCTTGATCTCTCCTTGAGTGCTATACCAGGTTTGAGCCTGGCATGTGTACTTGCATTAATATACATTCTCCCTTTGAGAATTTATTGACTCTAAAGGCTTCTGGCTTCTGGCTGGAGTGCGGGTCATGGCTCCTAAGAGTCACAAAAAGGTCAGGAATTAAGTAGAGGGTCAGGCCAAGCAGACAGTCTGGAACCAAGAAGAGTACAGAAGTCAGCGGCCAAAGGTCAATTGAGAGACCATGCAGAGTGTTATCAAAAGGAAAGAATCATACCTCAGCCAGATGTCAAGATAGCACAGCGTGTTGCAAGCCCAGAGAATCAGAAGAGACCAGCAGCCTCTTCAGTTTCATTCCTCAAATACCTTGAAGAGGAAATCGTACCCCCTGTATTCACTCTAGGCAGAAATCAGTGACTGACTTTCCTAGAGACTGGCATGTATAGTCCTTGGGGCTGTAGATATAGCTCTGTGGTAGAGTATTTGCTAACATGTAAAAGGCCCTGTGCTTGATCCCCAACATGAAAAAATAAAACAGATGCCCTCACTGTAGCTTTTACTTCATTTTAAAGAATTCTATTTTCTTTTTTTTATTTTTTATTAGATATTTTCTTAATTTACAATTCAAATGTCATCCTGAAAGTTCCCTATACCCTTTCTCTTCCCTGTTCCCCTACCCACTCACTCCTACTTCTTGGCCTTGGTGCTCCCCTGTACTGGGGCATATAAAGTTTGCAAGACCAAGGGGCCTCTCTTCCTAATGATGGCCAACTAGGCCATCTTCTGCTACATATGCAGCTAGAAACACGACACGAGCTCTGAGGGTACTGATTAGTTCATATTGTTGTTTCTCTTATAGGGTTGCGGGCCCCTTCAGCTCCTTGGGTACTTTCTCTAGCTACTCCATTGGGGGCCCTGTGTTCCATCCTATGCTCTGTCCTGTGCTCTGTCCAATGAATGGCTGTGAGCATCCACTTCTGTATTTGTCAGGCTGTGAGCATTCATTTCTGTATTTGCCAGGCACTGGCATAGCCTCACAGGAGACAGCTATATCAGGGTCCTTTCAGCATAATCTTACTTGCATATGCAATAGTGTCTGGGTTTGGTGGCTGATTATGGGATGGATCCACGGGTGGAGTAGTCTCTAGATAGTCCAACCTTTCCTCTTAGCTCCAAACTTTGTCTCTGTAGCTCCTTTCATGGGTAAGAATTGTGGCTGATTATGGGATGGATCCCCGGGTGGAGTAGTCTCTAGATAGTCCAACCTTTCATCTTAGCTCCAAACTTTGTCTCTGTAGCTCCTTTCATGGGTAAGAATTCTATTTTCTATATCTATAAACCTCTGTATGTCTTATCAAATCTCTCAACCCTCTTGTCATTTGAAAAGCCAGCCAGTTCTGTATCCTCTTCATTGAATAGATGTTAAAAATCTATTCACTTGAGGTTTCCATTTTGTCCATGATTTCTTTAGTTGGTCAAATGTACTAAATGATTGCAATGATTTAAATATAAATGATCTGCATTCTGGAAGAGTAGGAAATATGTAGTAATCTCATATAAAATGTTCCATAGGAAGATAATGCAAATGCAATGTCATGATGTGTAACTTCAGAAAGGCAGGACAACCCATATGTAACTCTTGCAGTCATAAGAGAAAGTCTTAAAATAGGAATAAGTATGGCACATAATTAATTTTTCATAAAGATAAGAATGTAGCTTAGTGGTAGAGAATAGTTTCTTTGAAAACTGGACCTGGAACAATATTCATATGTGGGAATTGGAATTTATACCAAAGAAGTGGCCTCAATAGTTACTGGTCTTTCTTCAAAAATCTTTAGAAAGAGATCCATTCATAAGTGAATTCTATGACACACTTGAGAAGAAAATCTCTGTTCTCTGTTTCACAGAGATTAAAATTAAGGAGTACTTATTCATTCAAATCCAGCTTTGCCTTAATGTACAAATTAGACAAAAAAAGTACAAACTAAATCTTAATGAATATAGATGCAAAAATTTCTTGAATGAAATATGTGAATATGAAGTCTAACACTGAAATAGAAGATTTATAAACCAAGACAAAGTTGGATAAGTACCCTGGATATAATAGTACCCTATGTATGCAAAAATAAGTCACTGTGATCCATCACAGAAACATTTTTCTTAATCATACGATTATATACATAAATACAGAAAGACCATTTGATAAAATTTAAGACATTCCTGGGAAAACTGTGAATTTGATTGGGATGTTCAGATTTATTCAGAATTGCCAAACCTTGGAAGCATTTAGGATGAGCTTCAATAGGTGCCTGGATGAGCTGTTCAAACACAACTGCATTGTTCAAAATTTAAAAGACATGAATTAATGTCTTAAGTTCTTTATTTTGGATATTAGCCCTCTCTCAGAATTAGGGTTAATGAAAAAGTTCCCAATCTTTAGGTTGCCAATTTTTCTTATTGACTATGTCCTTTGCCTTACAGAATCTTTCCAGTAGCATGAGGTCCCATTTATCAATTCTTTTTTTTTTTTTCATTTCAAACCTTATCCCCTTTCCTGGTTCCCCCTCTGAAAACTCCCTCCTCATATTCCCTCCCCCATCCCCCTGCTCACCAACCCACACATACTCACTTCCTGTCCCTAGCATTCCCCTATACTGGGTCATATAACCTTCCCAATATGAAGGGCCTCTCCTCCCACTGATGACTGGCTAGACCATCCTCTGCTACATATACAGCTAGAGCCATGAGTTCCACCATGTGGTTTCTTTGGTTGGTGGTTAAGTCCTAGGGGTTCTGGTTAGTTCATATTGTTGTTCCTCCTATGGGGCTGCAAATGCCTTCAGCTCCTTGGGTCCTTTCTCTAGATCCTCCATTGGGGACCCTGTGCTCTGTCCAATGAATGGCTGTGAGCATCCACTTCTGTATTTGTCAGGCACTAACAAATAGACTCTCAGGAGACAGTTATATCAGGCTCCTGTCAGCAAGCATTTGTTGGCATCCACAATAGTGTCTGGTTTTGGTGGTTGTTTATGGGATGGATCCCCAAGTGAGGCAGTCTCTGGATGGTCATTCCTTCAGTCTCTGCTCCACAATTTGCCTCTGTAACTCCTTCCATGGGTATTTGGTTCCCCCTTCTAAGAAGTATTCTGAGCTTCTAGGCTAATATCCACTTATCAGTGAGTGCATATCATGTGTGTTCTTCTGTGATTGGGTTACCTGACTCAGGAGGGTGTCCTCCAGATACATCCATTTGCCCAAGAATTTCATAAATTCATTGTTTTAAATAGCTGAGTAGTACTCCATTATGTAAATGTACCACATTTTCTGTATCCATTCCTCTGTTGAGGGACATCTGGGTTCTTTCCAGCTTCTGGCTATTATAACAACATCCTTAATCCTTATGATTAAGGATGTTGAACGTTTTTCAGGTACTTCTCAGCCATTCGGTATTCCTCAGTTAAGAATTCTTTGTTTACATCTGTACCTCATTTTTAATAGGGTTATTTGGGTCTCTGGAGTCTAATTTCTTGAGTTCTTCATATATATTGGATGTTAGTTCTCCATATATATTGGATGTTAGTTCTCTGTCAGATTTAGGGTTGGTAAAGATCTTTTCCCAATCTGTTTGTTGCGTTTTTGTCATAATGACAGTATCTTTTCCCTTACAGAAGCTTTCCAGTTTCATGAGGTCCCATTTTTCAATTCTTGATCTTAGAGTATGAACCATTGGAGCTCTGTTTAGGAAATTTCACCCTGTGCCAATGAGTTCAAGGCACTTTCCTACTTTCTCTTCTATTAGATTCAGTGTATCTGGTTTTATGTTGAGGTCCTTGGTCCACTTGGACTTGAGCTTTGTACAAACTGACAAATATGGGTCTATTTTCATTCTTCTACATAGAGACAGCCAGTTAGACCAGCACTGCTTATTGAAGATGGTTTCTTTTCTCCATTGTATATTTTTGGTGTCTTTGTCAAAAATCAAGTGATCGTAAGTGTGTGGTTTTATTTCTGGGTCTTCAATTCTGTTCCATTGATCAACATATCTGTCTCTGTACCAGTACCATGTAGTTTTTATCACTATTTCTCTGTAGTAAAGCTTGAGGTCAGGTATGGTGATTCACCCAGCGATTCTTTTATTGTTAAGGATTGTGTTCACTATTTTGGTTTTCTTGCCTTTCCAGATGATTTTGAGAATTGATCTTTCCATGTGTTTGAAGAATTTTGTTGGGATTTTGTTTTTTTGTGTGTTAGTTAGTTTGTTTGTTTTTTTGTTTGTTTGTTTGTTTGGAGACAGGGTTTCTTTGTAGCCCTGGCTGTCCTGAAACTTGCTCTGTAGACCAGGCTGGCCTCAAAGTCAGAAATCTGCCTGCGTCTGCCTCCAAAGTGCTGGGATTACAGGTGTGCACCACCACTGCCCGGTGTTTTGGTTTTGGTTTTGTTTTTTGTGTTGAGATTTTGATGGGGATTGAATTGAATCTATAATCTGCCAATCCATGAGCATGGGAGATCTCTCCATTTTCTGAGGTCTTCAATTTCTTTCCTTGAGAGACTTGAAGTTATTGTTGTACAGGTTTTTCACTTGTTTGGTTAGAGTTACCCTATGATATTTTATATTATTTATGGCTATTGTGAAGGGAGTTGTTTCCCTAATTTCCTTGTCAGCCTGTTTAAAACCAAACAACCCAATTCAAAAAAAATGGGGTATAGAACTAAACTGAGAATTCACAATTGAGGACTCTCAAATGGCTGAAAAGCACCACAAGAAATGTTCAAAGTCCTTAGTGATCAGAGAATTGGAAATCAAAACCAACCTGAGATTCCACCTTACACCAATCAGAATGGCTAACATCATATCCTCAGGTGGGGACACATGTTGGAGAGGTTGTGGAGAAAGGGGAATACTACTCCATTGCTGGTGAGATTGCAAACTGGTACAACCACTCTGGAAATCAATCTGAAGGTTCCTCAGAAAATTGGAAATAGACCTACCTCAAGACCCAGCTATACTACTCTTGGGAATATACCGAAAAGATGCCCTACCATGATATAGGGACACGTGTTCCACTATTTTCATAGCAGCCTCATTTGTGATAGCCAGAAGCTGGAAAAAACCTAGATGTCCCACAACATAAGAATTGAAACAGAAAACATGGTTCTTTTAAACAATGGAATACTACTCAGCTAATAAGAATGAGGCCATCCTAAGTTTTGCAGGCAAATGGATGGAACTAGAAAATATGATCCTGCCTGCCACCTTTCCTCTGAGCCCAGTGGATGCAGCTAGGGCCTGTCCTGTGCATCCCACACCCCAGGACTTTAAGATCACATCGGGGTTACACGTGAGTGGAGTGCAGCAGTGGTTTTGGGAGCAGTGGGTCAGCGGTTGCCCCCAGGGGCAGAAACCTAGAACTCTGCCCCACCAGAGGCTGGGCCTCTCCCAGCCAGAGCACCCCCCACCCCGCCATCTTTCCTCTGAGCCCAGCGGAAGCAGCTAGGGCCTGTCCTGTGCTTCCCACACCCCAAGACTTTAAGATCGCATTGGGGTTATGCATGAATGGAGTGCAGCAGTGGTTTTGGGAGCAGTGGGTCAGCAGTTGCCCGCAGGGGCAGGATCTGAGAACTCTGCCCCACCAGAGACTGGGCCTCTTCCAGCCAGAGCACCACCCACCCCGCCACCTTTCCTCTGAGCCCAGTGGACTCAGCTAGGGCCCGTCCTGTTTTCCCCACACCCCAGGACTTTAAGAGCACATCAGGAGCTCAGGGCTAGGGCAGCAGGCGCTGTGCACTCTCCTAGGCTCTTTCGGGACTCTCCAAGCTATCTCGGGACCTCAAGTGAGCAGGGGAACACAGCCTCTGTTCCAGCAAAATCTCCTGGAACCTGAGACACCAGCCTGGAGATTGGTAGAGGCCCAGGGCAGAACAGCCCCTCCCTTCAGCTCCTGCCCGCACTGCACCAGGTTGGGACTCGGGCCACAGGCACTGTACACTCTCCTGGGCTCTTTCGAGACTCCCCAAGCTATCTCGGGACATGAGGTGAGCAGGGGAACACAGCCTCTGTTCCAGACCAATCTGGTGGAATTGAGACATCAGCCAGGAGACTGATAAAGGCCCAGGGCAGAACAACGGATCCTTTCTGGTCTGCACCAACGCCAGGTCTCCTCTGGCAGAGATGGCAGGAGGCAAGCTTAAGAACAGAAGCAACAGAATCCAAGAGTACTTGGCATCACCAAATCCAAACTCACCCACCACATCAAGTCCTAGATACAACAGCACAAAAGAAAAGCAGGACATAGATATAAAGTCACTCGTCATGAAGATGATGGAGGACTATAAGAAGGAAATGCAGGAAATCACAGAAAAACAACTTAGAGAAATACAGGAAAATAATACCAAACAGGTGATCTAATTCAACAAAGCCATCCAGGACATAAAAATGGAAATTGAAGCAATTAAGAAAAACCAAAAGGAGATAATCCTGGAGATAGAAACCAGAGGAAAAAAAAATCAGGAACCATAGATATGAGCATAAACAACAGAATAGAAGAGATAGAAGAGAGAATCTCAGGCACAGAAGATTCCATAGAGAGCACAGACACAACAATCAAAGAAAATGCTAATGCAAAAAGATCCTAACACAAAATATCCAGGAAATCCAGGACGCAATGAGAAGACCAAAAATAAGGATAATAGGAATAGATGAGAAGAAAGACTCACAAACTAAAGGGCCAGCAAATATCTTCAACAAAATTATGGAAGAAAACTTTCCATACCTAAAGAATGAGATGCCCATAAACATACAAGAAGCCTACAGAACTCCAAATAGGCTGGACCAGAAAAGAAATTCCTCCCGACACATAATAATCAGAAGAACAAACGCACTAAATAAGGACAGAATATTAAAGGCAGCAAGGGAAAAAGGTCAAGTAACATATAAGGGCAGGCCTATCAGAATTACTCCAGACATCTCACCAGAGACTATGAAAGCCAGAAGAGCATGGACAGAGATTATACAGACACTAAGAGAACACAAATGCCAGCCCAGGCTACTATACCCAGCAATACTCTCATTTACCATAGACGGAGAAACCAAAGTATTCCACTACAAATACAAATTCACACAATATCTTCCCACGAATCCAGCCCTTCAAAGGATAATAACAGAAAAACACCAATACAAGGACGGAAACTCTGCCCTAGAGAAAGCAAGGAAGTAATCCCTCAACAAACTTAAAGGAAGATAGCCACAAGAACAGAATCCCAACTCTAAAAACAAAAATGACAGGAAGCAACAATTACTGTTCCTTAATATCGCTTAATATCAATGGACTCAATTCTCCGATAAAAAGGAATAGACTGTCAGACTGGCTACACAAACAGGACCCGACATTTTGTTGTCTACAAGAAACACACCTCAGGAAAAACGACAAACACCACCTCAGAGTGAAAGGCTGGGAAACAATATTCCAAGCAAACGGCCCGATGTAAAAAGCTGGGGTAGCCATTCTAATATCGAATAAAATAGACTTTCAACCCAAAATTATCAAAAGAGACAAAGAGGGGCACTTCATACTCATCAAAGGCAAAATCTTCCAAGAGGAACTTTCAATTCTGAATATCTGGGCTCCAAATGCAAGGGCAGCCACTTTCATTAAAGAAACTTTAGTAAAGCTTAAAACACACATTGCATCTCACACAATAATAGTGGGAGGCTTCAACACCCCACTCTCATCAATGGACAGATCCTGGAAACAGAAACTAAACAGAGACTCAGTCGAACTAATGGAAGCTATGAAACAAATGGACTTAGCAGATATCTACAGAATATTTCATCCTAAAACCAAAGGATGTACCTTTTTCTCAGCACCTCATGGCACCTTCTCCAAAATTGATCACATAATTGGCCCCCAAACAGCCCTCAACAGATTCAAAAATATTGAAATTGTCCCATGCATCCTGTCAGATGACCATGTACTAAAGCTGTTCTTCAATAACAACATAAGAGGCAGAACACCATCATTCACTTGGAAACTGAACAATACTCTACTCAATGATGCTTTGGTCAAGGGAGGAATAAAGAAAGAAATTAAAGACTTTCTAGAGTTTAATGAAAATGAAGCCACAACATACCCAAACTTATGGAACATGATGAAAGCATTCCTGAGAGGTAAATTCATAGCTCTGAGTTCCTACAAAAAAAAAAAAAAAAAAAAAAAAATGGAGAGAGCTTACACCAGTAGCTTGGCAGCACATCTGCAAGCTCTAGAACAAATGGAAGCAAAGTCACCTAAGAGGAGTAGACGGCAGGAAATAATCAAACTCAGGGGTGAAATCAACCATGTGGAAACAAAAAGAACTTTCCAAAGAATCAATCAAACCAGGAGCTAGTTCTTTGAAAAAGTCAACAAGATAGACAAACCCTTGGCCAGACTCACTAGAGGGCACAGGGATAGCATCCGAATCAACAAAATCAGAAATGAAAAGGGAGACATAACAACAGATCCGGAGGAAATCCAAAATGCCATCAGATCCTTCTACAAAGGTTATATTCAAAAAAACTGGAAAATCTGGATGAAATGGATAACTTTCTAGACAGATACCAAGTTCCAAAGTTAAACCAGGATCAGATTAATGACCTAAACAGCACTATATCTCCTAAGAAATAGAAGCAGTGATTAATAGTCTCCCACCCAAAAAAAGTCCAGGACCAGATGGGTTTAGTGCAGAGTGCTATCAGACCTTCAAAGAAGACCTAGTTCCAGTTCTTCTCAAAGTATTCAACAAAATAGAAACTGAAGGTACCCTAACCAATTCATTCTATGAAGTCACAATTACTCTGATACCTAATCCACAAAAGACACAACAAAGATAGAGAACTTCAGACCAATTTCCCTTATGAATATCGACGCAAAAATACTCAACAAAATTCTCGCCAACCGAATCCAAGAACACATCAAAACGATCATCCATCATGAACAAGTAGGCTTCATCCCAGGAATGCAGGGATGGTTTAATATACGGAAATCCATCAACGTAATACACTATATAAACAAACTCAAAGATAAAAACCACATGATCATCTCCTTAGATGCTGAGAAAGCATTTGACAAAATCCAACACCCATTCATGATAAAAGTCTTGGAAAGATCTGGAATTCAAAGCCCTTACATAACATGATAAAAGCAATCTACAGCAAACCAGTGGCCAACATCAAACTAAATGGAGAGAAACTGGAAGCAATCCCACTAAAAAGAGGGACCAGACAAGGCTGCCCACTTTCTCCCTACCTATTCAGTATAGTACTTGAAGTCCTAGCCAGAGCGATTCGACAACAAAAGGAGGTCAAGGGGATACAAATTGGAAAGGAAGAACTCAAATTATCGCTATTTGCAGATGATATGATAGTATATATAAGTGGCCCCAAAAACTCCACCAGAGAACTCCAAAACATGATAAACAGCTTTAGTGCAGTAGCTGGATATAGAATTAACTCAAACAAATCGATGGCCTATCTCTATACAAAGGATGAACTGGCTGAGAAAGAGATCAGGGAAACAACACCCTTCACAATAGTCACTAACAATATAAAATATCTTGGTGTGACTCTTATGAAGGAAGTGAAAGATTTGTATGACAAGAACTTCAAGTCTCTGAAGAAAGAAATTGAGGAAGATCTCAGAAGATGGAAGGATCTCCCATGCTCATGGATTGGCAGAATCAATATAGTAAAAATGGCTATCTTGCCAAAAGCTATCTANATTGACAAATGGGACCTCATAAAGTTGCAAAGCTTCTGTAAGACAAAAGATACTGTCAACAAGACAAAAGGGCCACCAACAGATTGGGAAAGGATCTTTACCAATCCTAAATCAGATAGGGGACTGATATCCAATATATATAAAGAACTCAAGAAGGTGGACACCAGAAAATCAAATATCCCCATTAAAAAGTGGGGCATAGAGTTTAACAAAGAATTCTCAACTGAGGAATACCGAATGGCTGAGAAACACTTGAAAAAAATGTTCAACATCCTTAATCATCAGGGAAATGCAGATCAAAACAACCCTGAGATTCCACCTCACACCAGTAAGAATGGCTAAGATCAAAAATTCAGGTGACAACAGATGCTGGCGTGGATGTGGAAAAAGGGAAACACTCCTCCATTGTTGGTGGGAATGCAAGCTGGTTCAACCACTCTGGAAATCAGTCTGGCGGTTCCTCAGAAAATTGGACATAGTACTACCGGAAGATCCTGCAATACCTCTACCGGGCATATATCCAGAAGATATTCCATCTGGTAATAAGGACACATGTTCCACTATGTTCATAGCAGCCTTATTCATAATAGCCAGAAAATGGAAAGAACCCAGATGTCCCTCAACAGAGGAATGGATACAAAAAAAATTGGTATATTTACACAATGGAGTACTACTCAGCTATTAAAAACAATAAATATATGAAATTCCTAGGCAAATGGATGGATCTGGAGGCCATCATCTTGAGTGAAGTAACCCAATCACAAAAGAACTCATATAACAGGTACTCACTGATATGTGGATATTAGCCCAGAAACCTAGACTACCCAAGATACAATTTAATAAACACATGAAACTCAAGAAGAAGGAAGATCAAAATGTGGACATGTCCCCCCTTCCTATAATTAAGAACAAAGCATACATTGAAAGAGTTACAGAGATCATGTGTGAAGCTGAATCCAAAGGATGGACCCAATGACTATGGCTGCCAGGGATCCATCCCACAGTCAGCCACCAAACATAGACACTATAGCATATGCCAGCAAGATAGTTCTGAAAGAGCCAGGATATAACTGTCTTTATTTATATAAAGTGACCATGTATATATAAAGTGACCAAGTGAGGAGCTCCGCAGTCTCACTTTCAAGGGAGAAGAAAGCAATCACAAATGGTATGGGAGGGAAGGACCTAGGAGGGAAAGTGGACAGGGCAGGGGCAGAGTTCTGGGGAGAGGGGAACTTGATCTGGTATTGGGTAACAGAAAAGGACTGAAGCACTGTGGTCCAGCAGAAAATAGGAAACAGACAACCTCAGGATGTAAGAGGTTGGGGGTAAACCTCAAACTGCATGAGAGACAAGAGAAGTCAAAGACTCTCAGGACTCAAAGGGAGGGGGACCTTAGATGAAATGCCCAAAGTCACAACTCAGACCCATAATTGTTCTTGTCTCAAAGTATTACAGGGATGGAAGTGGAAAGGAGCCTGAGGAAAAGAAAGTCCAGAGACAGGCCCAAAGAGGGATCAAGCTCAAAGTGAGATCCATGGCCTGACACTTACTGAGGCTATAGAGTGCTCGCAAAAAGGGACCTAGCATGACCGCACTCTGAAAGACACAACAAGCAGCTGAAAGAGTCAGAGTCAGATATTTGTACCCAACCAATGGACAGAAGCAGCTGACCTCTGTTGTTGAATTAGGGAAAGACTGAAAGAAGATGAGAAGGGCTACTCTGTAGGAAGACCAGTAACCTCAATTAATCTGGACCCCCAAGTTCTCTCAAACACTGGACCACAAAACAGACTACATATACGAGCTGATATGAGGCCCTCAACACACACACAGTAGAGGACTTCCAGGTCTGTGTTCATTCAAAGATGATGCACCTAACCCTCAAGAGATTGAAGACCCCAGGGAATTTAAAGGTCAGTTGGGGTGGGGGATGGGGACATCCATGTGTTAATATGAGGCTGGGGAGCAAGTATGGGATGTGGGGCAGTCGGAAGGTGGAGGAGGTGGAAATAAAATATGGAGTTTAAATTAATTAATTAATTAAAAATGAATTACTTATAAAGATTTATGGGGGTGCGGGCTGGAACAATGACTCGGGGTTTGAAAGCACTTGCTGTTCTTCCAGACAACCAAAGTTTGGTTTCCATTGTCCATTTCAGTTGGCTCACAATCTCCATTAACTCTAGCTTCATCAAATGCCACACTCTCTTCTGCCCTCCACAGGAACCTACACATTCTCAGATATGCACACACAGAAAATATTTTAGATGCATGTTACAGGGAGTTGGTATAAACTCAAGTGACTGTTACAAAGTGAAAGGACTTATCTGAAAATGCCACATAGCTTATGATTCGAACTTCTTGTCATCTATGACATGGAGGAAGTTAAAAGATAGAATTTTTACCAATCCTAAATCTGATAGGTGGCTAATATCCAATATTTACAAAGAGCTCAAAAAGCTAAACTCCAAAAATGCAAATAACCCCATTAAAAAATGAGGTACAGAGCTAAACAAAGAATTCTCAACTGAAGAATGCCAAAAGACTGAGAAGCACCTTAAAAAATGTTCAAAATCCTTAATCATCAGAGAAATGCAAATCAAAACAACACTGAGATTCCACCTCATACCTGTCAGAATGGCGGAGATCAAAAATTCAGGTGACAGCAGATGCTGACGAGGATGGGAGAAAGAGGAACACTCCTTCATTGCTGGTGGGATTGCAAGCTGGTACAACCACTCTGGAAATCAGTCTGGCAGTTTCTCAGAAAACTGGACATAGTACTACTGAAAGATCCAGCAATAGCTCTCCTGGGCATATATCCAGATGTCCCAACTGGTAACAAGGACACATGCTCCACTATGTTCATAGCAGCCTTATTTATAATAGCCAGAAGCTGGAAAGAACCCAGATGTCCCTCAACAAAGGAATGGATACAGAAAATGTGGTACATTTACACAATGGAGTACTACTCAGCTATTAAAAACAATGAATTTATGAAATTCTTGAGCAAATGGATGTATCTGGAGGATATCATCCTGAGTGAGGTAACCCAATCACAAAAGAATTCACTTGATATGCACTCACTGATAAGTGGATATTAGCCCTGAAACCTTGAATACCCAAGATACAATTCCCAGAACACAAGAAAATCAAGAAAGACCAACGCGTGGATACTTCATTCCTCCCTAGAATAGGGAATAAAATATACATGGAAGGAGGTGCAGAGACAAAGTTTGGACCTAAAATGAAAGGATGGACCATCCAGAGAGTGCCCCACCCGGGTGGTCCATCACATAATCAGTCACCAAATGCAGACACTACTGCATATGTCAGCAGGATATTGCTGAAAGGACCCTGATATAGCTGTCTCCTGTGAGGCTTTGACATTCCCTGACAAATACAGAAGTGGATGCTCACAGTCATCTAGAGGGCAGAACACAGGGTCCCCAATGAAGGATCTAGAGAGAGTACCCAAGAGCTGTAGGGGTCTGCAACCCTATAGATGGAACAACAATATGAACTAATCAGAATGCCCAGAGCACATGTCTCTAGCTGCATATGTATTAGAAGATGGCCTAGTTGGCCATTATTGGGGAAGAAAGGCCCTGGTCTACAAATGTTTATATGCCCCAGTACAGGGGCATGCCAGGGCCAAGTAGTGGGAGTGGGTGGGTAGGGGAGCAGGGTGGGGAGAGGGTATAGGGGACTTATGGGATAGCACTTGAAATGTAAATGAAGAAAATATTTAATAAAACAACAACAACAACAACAACAACAACAACAAAAGATTAGTATTGAGGCTGTAGAGATGGCACGGAGGTTAAGAGCACTGACTGAATGCCAGAAAGATTTTGCTGACAGGACCCTGATATAGATGTCTATTGTGAGGCTATGCCAGTGCCTGGCAAATACAGACATGAATGCTCACAGTCATCTATTGAATGGAACACAGGAACACAGGGCCCCCATTGAAGGAGCTAGAGAAAGTACCCAAGGAGCTAAAGGGGTCTGCAACCCTATAGGAGGAACAACAATATGAACTAACCAGTACCTCCAGAGTTGTGTCTCTAATGCATGTATAGCAGAGGACTGTCTAGTCGTCCATCAATGGAAGTAGAGGCCCTTGGTCTTGTGACGATTATATGCCCCAGTACAAGGGAATGCCAGGGCCAGGAAGCAGGAGTGGGTGGGTTGGGGAGCAGGGTAGGGGGCGGGTATAGGGGACTTTGGGGATAGCATTTGAAATGTAAATGAAGAAAATTTCTAAAAAAAAAAAAAAAAAAAAAAAGCACTGACTGCCCTTCCAGAAGTCCTGAGTTCAATTCCCAGCAACCATATGGTGACTTACAACCATCCATAAAAGGATCTGATACTCTCTTCTGGTGTGTCTGAAAACAGCGACGGTGTATTCACATAATTTGAATAAATCTTTAAAAAAAAATCAGGCAGGTAGTGGTGACGCACACCTTTAACCCCAGCACTTGGGATGCAGAGGCAGGCAGATTTTTGAGTTCAAGGCCAGCCTGGTCTACAGAGTGAGTTCCAGGACAGCCAGGGCTACACAGAGAAACTCTGTCTTGAAGAGAAAAAAATCAGTATCACCAGCTCTTACAGGGAAGGGAAAGATGGATAGGGAGAACATGTATCATAATTTTACAGTGCATCGATTTATTCAAGGTAGGATAGCATACATCACTAGAAACTTGTCTATACTTATAGAATGCACATCGTCATCAGTACACCCTAATGCAAACCATAATCCACATAATCCAGGAAGCAAAGATGCACCAGTGAAGTTGTAACAGTGTTTTATGAGTTACTCTGAGGTTAGGGAAATGATTTCTAATCTATCTCCTCCGCTCCACTTTCCTGTCAAGCTCAAAATCTTCCAAAAATAAAGACTATTAAAAAATCTGACTTCTAGCAGAAAGATTGTGAATCAAAGATGGTGGATGACACAAGGTAATGGTGTTTTCCAGACACAGAGCACAGTTGCAATTGTGAACTCCTATCTCTGGTGAGTGCATGAGAAGATGCATGCAAACTTGAGCCAGATAAATCCCAGCATGGGTCAGGAGGAAGGCACAAAATTCCACAATGAGGTGAGGAACTATTGGTATAATAGCTGTTCTGAATGGTAGCATCCGTTTTCTTTAAAGATGTGAGTGCTGGAAAAGGGGCCATGCTCCAAGGCAGGGGTCAGACCACAGAGTATTTCATTTTTGAGAAAGAGAGACAGAGAAACAGAAAGACAGAGAGAAAGATTAAAAAAAAAGATTGAAGGAGCTGGGGTTAAAAAAGGGTAATAAAATAATTAAAGAATTAATAAAACTACTTTTTTTTTTAAGTTTCTGGGCTAATATCCACTTATCAGTTAGTGCATATCAAGTGACTTCTCTTGTGATTCAGTTACCTCACTCAGGATGATATCCTCCAGATACATCCCTTTGCCCAAGAATTTCATAAATTCATTGTTTTTAATAGTTGAGTATTACTCCATTGTATAATGCCCCAGTGCAGTGTAATGCCAGGGCCAAGAAGTAGGAGTGGGCGGGTAGTGGAGCAGGTTCAGGGGAGAGTACAGGGAACTTTTGGGATAGCATTTGAAATGTAAATAAAGAAAATATCTAATAAAAAATAAAGTAAAAAAATACTTTTTAATTTTTTAACTCTAAAATATAAACCCTTATTTCAATGTTTTCTGTTATGAAATACCTAGAAAATGCAGGAAAACTTTTATCTTATAACTCTGAATTTAGAAAATAATTCTTAGCCACAATACCAAATATTGAACTGATAATGAATAGAAAAATCCACAAATATTACTTAATCCAAAGGTAACTATTTTGATTTTTAAAAGTTAGTGTTAAAACAATAAAAAAGTAAATCACAAACTGAGGGAAAATATTTTTCTAATTATATATTTGGTATTTTATATTATACTACTTTTTTTATAAACTCTCTATGTTCAACAATAAGAAATCCACCCAATGAGAACATGGTCAAAAGATTTTACAGATACTCAACCAAGGAAGATAGTATTATAAATAATAAACATATAATACAATGTTTAACACCATGAGTCACTAGAAAATGCAAATTTAATATGATAGTTATTACCAGGTACATTATTAGTCTTAGCAATACTAAAAACTGGACAATTTGGGTTCATAAGAAAGTGAATGCAGTGGTCCCTCATACGCTATTAATAGTTATGTGAATAGTAGAAACACCTAGAAAAATAGCTTATCAATCTCTCAAAGGGTAAAATAGTGTCTTGATCTTGCCTTTCTGTTATTGGGAATTACCTAGAAGATATGGAAACCTATGATCATGCATAGACTAACACAATAATAATCCTTTTTATCACCACTACTTAAATACCTGTGTATTTAAATAATGGAAGACTACCTGGTAATAAAAATGGACAACTGATATACACAATCAAATGGATGAATCTCAAAATAAATATAGTGGGCAAATACAGACACAAATAAAAATGATGCATATTATATTCTTCCTATTACCATAATTTGTTTCAAATTATGGTGATAGAAAAAAAAAAAAAAGATTGTTAGTACCTGGAAAATTGAGCTAAGTAAAGAAAGCACAAGAGGAACGAACTGAAACCAACACTGCTTCAAGTCATTGTCACACAGATGTCAACCCCAGTGACACTGGAAATGAGGGCCCAGGAAATACTGAAAACAGTCACAGCAACAGAAACAAACTCTTAAAAAGATTTGAAAGTTTATTATTGACAGTTGACAAAAAATCCCCAGAGGTATGCAACCTGCCTTGCACAGAATCATGGAAAGTGTATATCTACCTACAAATTCATCTTGTGTTACCAATTCTACAATTCTACATCTAAAATAATACCACCACTTGGCCCTGAAATCATATGCATATAAGCACATATAAATAACACTAAATACACTAACTGATTTGAATTTATATATGTATACATTTATATGTATATGTGCACACATATATATGTATGTATACATATACATATACATATACATATACATATACATATACATATACATATACATATACATATACATATACATATACATATATATGCAACAATAACTAAAAGAAAAAGAGACCATGAATTTGAGAAGGAGTGGAAGCACATGGCATGGGTGGAAAGAAAGAAAGTAATGTCATTATATTTTAATTTTTAACATGATATTTCAAAAACAAGAAGCAAAATGATACCATGCTAGCAGAGTGGCTCAGCAGAAGTATGCTGGGCCCATCAAACAATACCATCTCTACATACTAGGTACCTAACAGTTTAAGCTACCGATTCCAGCATGTAATACATTCTTCATTTGTTACCTACTGCATCCAGTAAGATATGGTCTTCTACCTCATAGATATCCAGAGACCTGCAGAAACCTCCCCCAAACCATACATGTACAGGTGATATCTGTAGAGTGTGACGATATCCTTTTAGTGCAGATCCAGAAATCCCTGGAACATCCAGCTGTGACTGAATGTGTCTGAATCTCAGCTATTGAAGGGCAGAAGTTCATGGGGACAGAGAGGTAAAGAAAGGATGTCTTGACTTCCACAAGTTCTTAGAATCATCATTTGTATACACATCATGCTAGAATTATAGGTAAAATAAATAAACCTTTGTCATAATTAAAAAAAAAAAACCCTCTCTTTCGCCCAGTGGAGACTGAAAGATAGCGAAGCACCTGCCTCTGGTACCCTTATTATGATTGAATGTGTGATAAAGACATGGAACAATGGACTGTGCAGAAGAGAGAGGGATGGGAAAGCAAAGTCAAGAGGTTCCTACACTGTGGAGAAAGGTAGAACTGGAAACTCCGATGCAGGGAGGAACAGGCAGCTATGGGGGGCCATGGTGAAGTCCTGAGACAGGCTGTGGCCAGAGGCCATGTCTAGATCTGTGGTGCTACTGCAGCTAGGGTCTGGGTTGATGTCTGTCATGAATTTACAACAAGGTCCAAGCAGATGCCAGTGGTTTGGGATGCCACCAGAGACCATGTGGATATCCAAATGCCATGCTGCCACAGAGGGACGTGATGATCTAAGTGACCTAAATTGGCACCAGAGGCCATAGGGACATAGTGATCCAGATTGCTATAGGGAGGGGTCGAGGCATGTCTAGATCCATGGTCCCCTATGGCAACTGGGTCATGTGTTAATGTTCCAGGTCCATGTTACCAACAAAGTCCATGCAGATGTCACTGGTTTGGACTGCACTGAGCTGCCTCATACCTCACCGACTTCATTACTTGCGAGATGAGGCACTATACTTCACCTCAGTAGCACAGTGAAGCTAGCATTGGGGAAATGAAGGTGCAGGTGAGCTCTGAGAAGAGAGTAAGAGAGCTGACCCTGCCCTTTGCTGGCATTGGGAAAGCCAGCCAGATTGGGGATAGAGAGCTCAACCTAGTGGTGCAGGTGCTGGAGAGCTGGTGGGCTGAGCAACTTAGCTACCTCACAGTCCCTGATCCAGGGTTTTGAGTTGCCTGGCCCCAGCAACTATGCCATCTATAATCTGCTGGATCTTATGAAAGAGACATCCTGCAAATCCAAAGCTGAAGGATCTCTATAGAGCAAGGCAACAACAAGATATCTAAGAGGAGTCCCAATGAGGACCCAGTACTGACAGTGTAGCAAAAGCCAAAGGCCATGAAAAAGATCAATGACCGATCACAATGAACATTTGCAAGCAAAAACGTGTGGACAAAAAGTTATGTGGTGTGACACATTGTGACACACTATAGCTGCCACAAGTTCTGTCTCATTTTCTCTGCTTTGGGAGGAAGAGGTTACAAGGGCAGAGAGCAGAAACAAAGGAATGGGGAGATGAGTGGGATTGGGACGCATGATGTGAAATTCACAATCAATGAAACGTCAGGAAAAAAATACTCTATTCTGAAAAGGGTAGAATCAAAGCTGTGAGTTAGCAAGCTACTGTGGTAATAATTGAAGCATGGTGTAATTGCTTCCGGGTCTTAGAAGTTGTAGGTAGAAATGAATGGATGCCAGCTGTACATTGCATGTAGACTCAATAAATCTGATTCATGGCTTAGACAATGAATGTGAAAAGAAAGAAGGCTCAAGGATGGTTGCAAGGTCTTACAGTGGCTGAAAATCACTCTGAATTGAGAAGACCGTGGTAGAAATAATAAGATGAAAAATAAGTTCAGGACCAAAGCAAGGAGAAAAATAACACAAAATACTGAAAAGTGGCAACAACTGTAGAAACCATGAGATGACATCTGAACCCTCCTTTCTAGCAATAAGGAGTTATGGATGATAAGAAGGAAAGATGATGCTGAGGTCCACAGGCATCTACTTGACTCAGGCTATGATAAGTTCACACTGCTATCCTGTGGGATACAAAATATAACAGGGATGGAGCCTGCAATTGTGTGTAGAGCTTCCATGAGTAAGGAAGGGGAGATATGAAAGGGAGAACATAACACAAGATAAGCTTTCCTGAATCCCAAATGGCTCCAAAATAGTCAACAATGATAAAAGGCAAAACAAGCACAAAGTGCCATTAAACACCCAAAACATAAAAGACACAATAATAATAATTGACTCAACAACCACAAAATTCCCTAAACTTGAAAACAAGAATAGGGACTCAAGAAAGTAAAACACATATTTCATATTTGTAAATTATTTACTAAATATCATGTATGATTCAAACAGGAGTCTCAACCATACTCCTGATTTCTGTCATTCTCTACCTCATAATTGAAGTGGAAACTTGAGGGTTCTTTGGAAAGTCAGTTGGGTGGTGTTTCGCTGAAGCAGACACAGGAGAGAGGATGTTCTGCTAAAGCAAGCACTTGAAAGGACACATGATGAAGAAATCTTTGCTAACAACATGTATGGGCTGGTCCACCATAATCAAAATGCATTTGTCCCGAGTCCTCAGACTCAGACTGATTGGATGCACATGCTGAGGCAAGACCTGTGCTGAGACAAGGCACATGGAGGACATGCGATGTTTGGAGGGTTTAAATAGGATTCCATGGATTAAAAGAGCAAGAGGTTGGCCTGCTGGAACAGGTGCTTGTGGGTCTCACGTCTTTGCTGGTCTTCACTTCTTTGAGAGAAGCACAGCTGAGAACTTCTCCTGGTCTCTCCGGCTGACTGGAGCCAGGTTGTCTCTGCTAGGTCCTGTCACCACTGTTGCTAATCCAACTCTATGTAACTGGACTGCTGGTGTATCTGTGAAGTGTTTGCAAGTGGATCTGCCACTGCCAGTATGTGAACTGAACTGCCATTTTCCAGATAATACAGATGTGAGTTGCTCCAAAGAACCTTCTTTCAACTACCTCTGGTGGGTGGTAGGCTGCAAAGAAGGTAAAAGCATTTAAGACCTGCCTAGTCAGCCATCATTGGGAAGAGAGGCCCCTTGGTATTGCAAACTTTATATGCCCCCGTACAGGGGAACGCCAGTGCCAAGAATTGGGAGTGGGTGGGTAGGGGAGCAGGGCTGGTGGAGGGTATAGGAAACTTTCGGGATAGCATTTGAAATGTAAATTAAGAAAATATCTAATAAAAATAAATAAATAAGGTTTGAGAAAAATAGTTATACACACAATATCTATATCGTGTTTCTTTTCTGATATTCTGTTCTTTAACTGAAGGAACTGGCCTGAACCTGAGATGCTTTCCCCAATCACTCTGCAACATAACACATTTTATCCGTGACCTTTAATTACCTAACCATTTACATCCTTATGTATTAATTAGCCTTTGCTGCTGCCTCATTGACTTAAAACCAAAACAATTTATTATCTCACACATTTCTGTGAATAGCCTGGAAGTTCTGCCCTGGGATACATTCCAGAAGGACCTGATGATCTACTTTGACCACACTCAAAGGTCTGAAGGTATAGCTCCAGGCTGAAATATCTCATTCTCTACTTACATGAGCTCTGCCACCTTGCTAGAAAATTATTTTCCAAGATATTTTGTCACGTGGTCTGAGAGACCACAGAAGCAAGAGAGGGTGACTGCCAACAGTCAGACTCTGCAATGTTTGTTTAACAAGTGACACAAACTCGAATTTGCAGCTACAGAAGTAAATTCAACCACTGAAGTCACATTGCTTTTGGATGTATACAATGGGCTGGGTGGGAAGTATTTTCAACTCTGCCATGTCTGAATTAAGATTATTGAAATGTTTACTTCTGTACAGTTTCTAGACTTTTAGTACTCTGATATTTAGCAACTACCTGCAACAGTCAATTTGAGTTGGAATTCAAGAACACTCTCTGACTTATTAACCTACACAATTTTGTAGTGAGTTTTGGATGATGATAAAACTTATTCTATTCCCATGTCAATCTTTTTTTTCCAACATTTATTAGATAATTTCTTCATTTACATTTCAAGTGTTATCCAGAAAGTTCCCTATACCCTCTCCCCTCCCGGCCCTGCTCCCCTACCCACCTGCTCCCACATCTTGGCCCTGGCGTTCCCCTGTACTGGGGCATATAACGTCTGCATGACCAAGGGGCCTCTCTTCCCAATGATGGCCAACTAGGCCAACCTCTTCTATATATGCAGCTAGAGACATGAGCTCAGGGGGTACTAGTTAGTTCCTGTTATTCTTCCACCTATAGGGTTGAAGACCCCTTCAGCTCCTTGGGTACTTTCTCTAGCTCCTTCCTTGGGAACCCTGTGTTCCATCTAATAGCTGACTGTGAGCTTCCACCTCCATGTTTGCCAGGCATTGGTCCCATGTCAATCTTTAATGCCCTTTCTTGGTCATACACCAAGCAGGCAGGCAAGCATAGCATGGGCTTACTTGGCTGTTTCCCATCAAGCAAGCTTCAATTCTTGGTTTCATTTACTTAAAATTACTCAGCTCTCAAGTCTCCTACCTTAAGTATTTAATACATAACATGCATGGCCACTTTTCACTTTCTTGATGACATGGTAATCATGGCAAGTACCAATGCCACTAGTCACAGGCTCTTTGTAGTCTATTAATGAGATCGTACTGGGTTTCATTAAGAATTTTAATTATGTTCCTTTCCCCTTTTGCTTCCAGCTTGTTTTGATTAATAAAATTACCCACAGCTGCTTCAGATCGGTCACTCCTTCTGGAAGAAAAACCATACAGAATGCTTAGAACAGGTGTTTGCTACTTGACCAGATTCACAGGTTTAAATGAGTTTGACCTCTGGCTCTTGAAGTTAAGGAAGGAGGCTACAGATGTGTTTGTCAGGATTAGAAAATTACCCTTTTATGTGACAGGACTAGTGGCTATTGTAAAAAAAAATAGAACTTTAAAAACATTTTCTAAGCATGAGAAACCACGTAGTGATAAACTTTGAAACATTGCTAGTATTTAAGTAAGGGAAGAAACAAGTCTAGGGTCCTTCAGTGCTCTTGTTATCATAAAACAGGGCGTGGTACTGTCATCCAAAGAGCAGAGTATAGAACTGTTATTGTCTAGGAAAGCCTGAAGTAATGAATTTTTACACCCTTAAAAGAGGCTCTTGGAGGAACTGGAGAATATCCAGAGAAAAGCAATTAGGAAAAAAATTAATGTGGGGAATTTTCAGAGGAGTTAAGGCTACTTAACCTAGAGGGGAAAATAAGTCTGAGATGCTTCTACGTTAATGAATCTAAATTATAAAGTTATTGGCCAACTGTTCTGCTACTCTACAGAGTGCTGGACTGAAGAAAAATGGTCTCAACAGACTGGAGATATCACTGAAATGTAACCCAATAAACCTTGATTCTGAGGGTAAAGAGTGAAGGTCCAGTCTTTTTAATAAGTATCAAAAATTGAAAGTTTCTGCAGTAATTCTTCTCCAAGAATGGTAACTAGTCTCACTTTGCTCCTTTGTTGACCATAATAGTTGAGTCACAGCTGTGGGGCATGTCTTATATTCGTCAAGGTGCAAGAAGCACTAGCCCGTTCCCTGGGGTTTTCACTAGCTCTAAGAAATTTTTCATTTCCCAGTTCTGGTCTTTTCATTTAAAATATTTGGTTTTACATTGTGTGTGTGTATGTGTGTGTGTGTGTGTGTGTGTGTGTGTGTGTGTGTGTATGTGTGTGTGTGTGTGTGGTGTATGGCTGTGTGGCTGTGGCTGTATATGTGGCTGTGTGGCTCTGTGTGTGTGTGTGAGTGTGAGTGTGTGTGTGTGTGTGTGTGTGTGTGTGTGTGTGTGTGTACACATAGGCAAGTTCCCAGAAATCACATGATTGGAGAGAACCCATTCATGAAATTGTCCTCTGATGTCCACAATTACACCATGATACATGTGCCTTCACATACATTAACTATACCTTTGAAAATCACATGGGCCAGCATGTATCATAGCACAAAGCACTTGTTTATGTTGAATACCTGAAATCTACATAAAATTAGGAGAAAAAAAAAACTCCACAAGTCATCCTTCAGGCCTCCACATGCAATAGTTTTAAGTGCTTGAACATATACATCATATGCACACAGTAATAATGATAATGAAATTTCAACACATCAAAATTCTAATGTAATCTGTACACTATACTGTCTATGTGATTTAAACCATGGTATGACATGTATAAAATGGTAGTAAAATAAATGCTTAAGTTGTTGAGATTTATATGTTCAAGGATGTGGAGGAGCATCCCACCAAAATGGACACGTTGTATTCAGGAATAACAATAACTTTCTTCAAAATAATATACAATAAAGTCCAAGGTTTTACTTTCCAATGAAGAGAGATTTGATTCTGTTAATGTTTATGAAATATAAGCAAATGCCTATTGAATTAATTGTATGTGGAATTTAAGGAGGAACAATATATTGTCTTCAACCTCAGAGAGATTACAGCTCTAATGAGAATCTAAATAATATTCCAACACCATGGCTCACTGGCCAAAGCCATATATTGGAATCCAACACTGCAAATGGCAAAATATGGTTTAAGGAAAAAAAGAATTTTGGGTTCTTAACAAGGAGGGGGGGGGGAAACATACTTCCTTAATTCTATACTTCTCAAATTCCACAGGAGTTAAACAATTCCAAGCCTAGCTGAGTCCAAACCAGACAAATCTTGTTGTCAAAACATTATCCTTGGCTAACTCTTGGCCTCCACTGTCCATTGGTTCTGTTACGTTACCACTACTAGCTCCACATTTACATTGTGCCAAACTGTGACCCCAGAGATAAGCCAACCTATCCTAATGACCGCCATAACAAATCTACACTGTTGGTATTGATTTTTCTTAGTCACTTAACAAGGAATCACTGAGTATTACATGATGTTCTGGGCATATAAGGTACTGTACTGAACAAAACCGATGATGTTTCTGCCCTCTCAGAGTTCATATTATGGTGGTAGAAAATGTACTAAGCAAACAGAAACATAAGTATGTAAAATTATTTAGCATTGAGGCTATTGAGATCCCTAGCAGAATAAAGGGTAGCAAATAATTCATTATCCACTGTGTCAATAATACATTTTGTAGCATTTTGTGGGGCTGACTGAGCAAGGCTGAAGCATGACATCTCTGTATCAAAATAATGTCCTGAAACCCACCTATGTTATAAAGGAGAATACATAATAAATAACCTCTCCCAAGGAAAAATCTAGAAGTTGTTGGCAGAACGAGATAAGATACCTCAACAAACTAAACTGAAGTCCACTGGGTCATTAAAATTTAATATAAAACCTTCTCAAAGACTTAAGGTAGCCATTTGGGTTGGCTATTGATAGAAATTATAAGAGTTAAGCTTGTGAGCGGCATGTGTAATGGACCAAAAGAAAGATGTCAAAGATTTATGAAAAGATTAGGGAGGAAGGACAGTGATGCTAAAGAAACACACAGTAGAAAAAAAGAAACACATGGTTGAAAAGTTTGGTATTTTCAAAAGAAGAATGGTATTGAGTATTATACTGGAAAAAAGGGAGATGTAGCTATATTGTAAATGTCTCATAATGTTCATTTTAGAGGGAATAATATTCCTTGTATTTGCTTTGGGAAGGTTAAAGTAACAATAGTTCATAGATTTGGTTTGAAGAAAGAGCTAAAAACAGAAAGTAGGTGTGGGAACCTGTTGCAATGATGCAAGTTAAGGACTGTAAAACTCTGACACCAGCCGGGAGTGGTGGCGCATGCCTTTGATCCCAGTACTCGGGAGGCAGAGGCAGGCGGAATTCTGAGTTCGAGGGCAGCCTGGTCTACAGAGTGAGTTCCAGGACAGCCAGGGCTATACAGAGAAAGCTTGTCTTGAAAACCAAACAACAACAAAAATAAATAAATAAATAAATAAAATAAAAAATAAAAAACTCTGACACCGAATACTGTCAGCATGGAGGAAGAAGAAATCACGGATGCTCCTGACATAATCAGAATATAAACAGTGAGGATGCTATTGGAAAAAGAGCTAACAAGTAATTACTGTAATAAATGGAATTCAAGCTTCTTCCAAAACTAAGTTATGGTGTATTGATCATCCCAAGCTCCAAAGTCTGGTACATGCTAATGCTAAGCCTTTGTAACTCTTTGTTTCTAACCATGCCCTGACAACCTTAATCAAGTCTTCATTTAAATACTATCCCTTTGTGATGACTCCTGATGATTACCCTGAATACCAGACAACTGCATCCAGTCACCTACACTACAATCATTATAGGAGTCAAAACTAACATCCCTAATCTCAACAAACAAAATTCTTTTTTTTTTTTCAGTATTCAGATTAAAAACTTTGGAATAAGTCTTTACTCTTCTTTTTCTAACATAACACTACCACCTAGTATACAGCATTATGTATTCTACACCCTACTCATATTTCATATAAGTTGAACAATAAACATATGACCTTCAGGTCTGAGTTCTTTTAGCAATTTTAATATATACTTCATATTTATTGCATGTATATCTAGACATACATGCCACAGCATGTGGACATCAAAGGATAACTTGTTGGAACTTGTTCTTTCCTTTCCCCAAGAAGGTCCCAGGATGAAACTCAAGTCAGCAGGCTTAGCAACAAGTGCCTTAATTGCTGAACCAATTTGCAGCCCTAAAATAGTTTTATTTTAAAGAGCATCCATGATATCACATGTTTCAATACTTTATTCCTTTTTAAGGTAATAAAAATGGACAAAATTTTGCTTCCCATTCTGTAGGCTGCTTCTTCCTGTGACTGATAGTGTCTTTTCCTATAGAGAAGCAATTTTGTTTCATGAGGTCCCACCTATCAGTTGTTGTTGTTCTTAATTCTTGTGCTATGTGATGTTTTCATTTTAATCCCTGGTGCCAGATATGATGCTGCTTCAGATTGTTCAAAACCACTAACTATGATTTGTCTCATGCTCTGGCATGGTCGTGATTCTGCCATGTGAACATAGTTTACATTTGGAATTCTGAGGACTTTTAAGAGGGTATAAAAATGCCAGAACCCCAAGATGCTAAAGTAACTGCTGTTCTCCGTGTTCTTGCTGGTTTCTAATGCAGCTTTTGTCGATTGCTGTTGCTAGATGCTGGTTGCTTTTGCTGTTTGCTGGATTACTAATTGCTGGTTGGAGATATTCTAACAACAAAGATTGGACTTACCCCAAGAAATGCAACTCAGGATGTAGTCTAAAAAGACTATATCCCCTTTCCCCTCTAACCTTCTTTCTTGCCTCCTAGGGTTGGGGCAGGGCATAGAAGGGATTGAGATGGGAAAAGGTGATAGATATAACAATCCAATAATGTAGTCAAAAGTCAACCTACAATGTGGGTCCTGATCAGTAATCCTTTCCCTGTGCCTATGGGTTAAACTTTATTCCATAATTTCTCCTCTAACAGATTCAGAGTCTCATATCTATTAGCCCTCAACCCAGTTGGAATTTAATTTTGTTCAGGGTAAGAGATAAGAATCTACTTTCAGACTTCTATATGTAACTATCCAAAATCCAATCAAACAACAAGTAGTTGATAATTTTTTTTTGTCAAATATTCTTAGTCCTCACTCCTCATGAGGAAACTTCTCTTTGAAACAGAAGGATACCACTACAGAAACATTCAGTTATGAATCCCAGTCCCACTGGAAGGATACATCAACAAAACGACTCCCCTACCTGAGGCTCAGAGAACATTGCAGAAGAAAGGTATTAAAGACTTTAAGAACCAGAGGATGGGGGAGTTTACCTTGAGCCTGTGTCTCCTTGTAAAATCAAAAGCTATACCCACAAAGTATTACTAATACATTTGCCTAATCACACGCTTAACAAGGACAACACCAATGAAATGCCAAAGTAGATGGGAAAATTCATGAGGCCTCAACCCTACACAAAAATCTATAGCCAACACACAAATGATAAGAGGAGAAAAAATAGTCTTTCCCAGGGAAAATCACACCAATCAATTATCTAATACTAATTGTTCAGCCCTAAAAACATACATACAAGTAACATTATACACACTGAGCAGGTTATATTTATCATTATAGATAAATAGATGATAGATAGATAGATAGATAGATAGATGCATGTAACAACAATTAATGAAAAATGAGCTCATGGGTTTGAAAGAAAGCCAGGAGAGGTAGGTGAAAGAATTTGGATGGAGGAAATGGATGGGGAAATGCTTTAATTATATTATAATCTCAAAAATTAAGAAAAATTTAGAAAAAGGGTTTAAATGTAGTTACCTTTGACAAGGATGCTATACTTCTAGAAATAATACAATATTAAATAAAAATCCCACTGCAAAGAATAGGTTAACTCCTTTGCAGCTGTTGGCTAGTAAGGTCCCATAGACTTCACTAAACATATTGCCATTGCTTTGGGTTCCCCTCCAGAACATGGTGGTAATATCTTATTGTTAAAGACACCACTTACCTGAGTTACGAATCACAGAGAAATGAAGATGAAACCTACCTGGAAATGACATCACCACCAGATACTTTTCACTGTGCTGAAAACTGCTATGCACACTAGGCAGGGAAGTAAATATCATTACTCTTACCCAGGTGTGAATACTGACAGTTTCAATAATGATCAGCATTGCAAGATATGCCTGCTGGAGCAATAGTGACACTAACATAGAAGTAGTAATTAATTAACCACTTTCTAATTTATTTAAGTCCCACTCCATAAAGATAAAATTTACAGTTGGCACAGTAAACAAGACCAAGAACCTGTGACTAGACAGGTAATAGACCCAAAAGTAATATATTAGCATGCTAAGGAGATATAGTAATATATGAATTTCTAACGATATATTGTTATACCAACAGATAATTAGGGTGTCTCCCAACATCGGTCAGAAGTGCTTCTTTTTGCAGTAGATGCTGATGAGTAACACAGAGACACAAAAGTATCCAGCATGCAGAAAATTAGGGCCAGCATGCAGAAAATTAGGCTGTGGGTTGTTCACCCTTTATTGGACATGTGTATCACTTCTATTTCTCTCAAGGTTCAAGGATCATTATGGAAGTGGTGGTAAAAGATTAAAAGAATTAGAGGCAGTGGAAAACTACAATGAAATAATGTTTTCTGGACACAACAGAGGAATTGCACATATGAACCCACAGCATTTATGACAATATACATAACACTTGAGAAAAATCAAGTCAGAAGAAAAAAAACTCAGATGATGAAGGAAAAGGGTTGTCATTAAGTCCCACCCCTAGAAGAGGAACTATCAGCAATAGATTGTATTAGGAGAAGGAGAGTCAGATTTCTTCTAGAATGCAACTGATGAGAGCCTACCAAGACCCAGTAAATGACACATGTAGTCAGAAACTGGAAGCACCAAGCAGACTGACTGGATTTAAAAAAAAAAAAAAATACTTGAAATATAGGGAGAAGAATAATGGCAGGAGGGACAAGAGATTCCAGGGAAGATAACGGGAATGGAATTTATCAAAACAGACTGTAGTCATAGGTGAAATTCTCACACAATAAAAAATATGAAGAAGAAGGCAAGGATGAATGATGTAAACATCTAGAAGATTGTTGTTTTTTAAGGAACTACAAACTATCAAATACCACTCTAGTCATTGGGATACAAATGTCTATAAGCAAAAAGACAAAATAAATGTTAGTCAAGAAGTAGATAAATGGATAACTCTTGTATATGTGTGGCAATATCTGAATATTAATATAATACTTTTTCTTTACCCGAGCAGCCACTGAAGTACGTTGCATTGTTTCTGTCCTTTGGCTCCCATGAGTAGTGATTCTGTGAACATTCCTGTACAAGTTTTTGTTTAAATACTTGTTTTCAATTCTTTGGTGTATATACATCAAATGTAATTTTGGATCATATACTAGCCCTGAGTTTACTATTTAAAGAATTACTGAGCAACACAGCTTCTGTGACAGGCTCGGTTTCAGGCACTAGACATCCGGGCACCTTCCCAGCCTGAGAAGAAGTGTCTGCCCAGGAGGGCTTTGCCTGCTGGAGCTCAGGAAGGAGCCAACTTGGGTCCTGGGTTCCTCAGAGACCAGTCTGCACAGGTCAGCTCACAGACTTCAAAGGGTGAGTGAGAAGACTGCTAAGCAACACAGCTTCTGGGACAGACCCAGTTTTGGGCTATAGACATCCAGGCACCCTCCCCGCCTAGGGAGAGTTGTCCCCCTGGGAGGGCTTTGCCTGCCAATCTCCTGAGGGAACCATCTTGGGTCCCATGTCCCACAGAGACCAGTCTGCACAGGTGAGAGTGCGGACTGCAGAAGCAGCACAGCTTCTGGGACAGGCAGAAGCAACACAGCTTCTGGGACAGAACCCGTTTCAGGCTCCAGACATCCTGGAACCTACTCCGCCTGATGAGAGGTGTCTGACCAAGAGGGCTTTGCCTGCCAAAGCTCGTGAGGGAGCCAAATTCGGTCCTCGGTCCCTCAGAGACCAGACTGGGCAGGCTTCAGAGGCAAAACATCTTCTGGGACAGGCCCTATATGGGGCCTTCAAATTTAGCCAAGAGGCAGGTCTGAACACAAGACCTCAGTGCACCTTCCCTACAAGAGGAGAGCTTGCCTGCAGAGACTACTCCCACAACTGAGATTCAGGAGAGAGCTAGACTCCCAGGACTGCTGACAGAGGCTAACAGAATCACAGGAGGAACAAGCTCCAACCAGAGACAACTATAACAACCAACTCCAGAGATTACCACATGGCAAAAGGCAAATGTAAGAATCTTAATAACAGAAACCAAGACCACTCACCTTCATCAAAACCCAGCACTCCCACCTCAGCCAGTCCTGGATACCCCAACACACTCGAAAAGCAAGAATCAGATTTAAATCATATCTCATGGTGCTGGTAGAGGACGTGAAGAAAAACATTAAGAAGGACATTAATAACTCACTTAAAGAAATACAAGAGAACACTGCTAAAGAGGTAAAAGACCTTAAAGAGGAAACACAAAAATCCCTTAAAGAACTACAGGAAAACACAAGCAAACAGGTATTGGAAATGAACAAAACCATCCAGGACCTAAAAAGGGAAGTAGAAACAATAAGGAAAACCCAAAGTGAGACAACTTTGGAAATAGAAACCCTAGGAAAGAAATCAGGAATCAAAGATGTGAGCATCAACAACAGAATACAAGAGATGGAAGAGAGAATCGCAGGTGCAGAAGATTCAATAGAGAACATGGGCACAACAATCAAAGAAAATGGAAAATGCAAAAAGATCCTAACTCAAAACATTCAGGAAATCCAAGACATAACGAGAAGACCAAACCTACAGATAATAGGAGAAGATGAGAATGAAGATTTTCAACTTAAAGGGCCAGCAAATATCTTCAACAAAATTATAGAAGAAAACTTCCCAAACCTAAAGAGAGAGATGCCCATGAACATACAAGAAGCCTACAGAATGCCAAATAGACTGGATAAGAAAAGAAATTCCTCCAGATACATAATCAGAACAACAAATGCACTAAATAAAGATAGAATATTAAAAGCAGTAAGGGAAAAAGGTCAAGTAACATATAAAGGCAGGCCTATTAGAATTACACCAGACTTCTCACCAGAGACTATGAAAGACAGAAGATCCTGGACAGATGTTATACAGATCCTAAGAGAACACAAATACCAGCCCAGGCTACTATATCGAGCAAAAATCTCAATCAAAGTACTCCATGATAAAACCTAATTCAAACAATTTCTTTCCACAAATCCAGCCCTTCAAGGATAATAAAGGGAAACCAACAACACAAGGAGGAAACTACACATTAGAAAAAAACAAAAAAGTAATCCTTCAACAATCCTAAAAGAGGACAGCCCCAAGAACAGAATCCCAACTCTAACAAAAAAAGTAAAAAGAAGCAAAAATTACTTTTCTTTGATTTCTCTTAACATCAATGGATGCAATTCCCAATAAAAAGGCATAGACTATTAGACTGGCTACATAAACAGGACCCAACATTTTGCTGCTTACAGGAAACCGACCTCAGGGAAAAAGACAGACACTACCTTAGGGTGAAAGGCTGGAAAACAACTTTCCAAGCAAATGGTCCAAAGAAACAAGCTGGAGAAGCCATTCTAATATCGAATAAAATTGAATTTCAACCCAAAGTTATAAAAAAAAAAAAAAAAAAAAAAAAAACAAGGAAGGGCACTTCATATTCATCAAAGGTGAAAATCAACCAAGATGAACTCTCAATTCTGAATATATATGCTCCGAATACAAGAGCAGCCACATTCATTAAAGAAACTGTAGTAAAGCTCAAAGCACACATTGCACCTCACACAATAATAGTGGGAGACTTCAACACCCCATTCTCACCAATGTACAGATCCTAGAAACAGAAACTAAAGAGAGACACATGGACACTAACAGAAGCCATGAAACAAATGGATTTAATAAATATCTACAGATCATTTTATCCTAAAACAAAAGGATATACCTTCTTCTTAGAGCCACATGGTACCTCTTTCAAAATTGACCATAAAATTGGTCACAAAACAGGCCTCCAAAGATACAAAAATATTGAAATTATCCAATGCATCTTATCTGACCACCATAGACTAAAGCTGATCTTCAATAAAAAGAGAAATAATAGAAAGCAAACATTCAAAAAGAAACTGAACAACACTCTGCTCAGTGATAACTTGGTCAAGGATGAAATAAAGAAATTAAAGACTTTTTACAGTTTAATGAAAATGAGGCCACAACATACCCAAACTTATGGGACACAATGAAGGCATTTCCTAAGAGGAAAATTCATAGCCCTGAGTGCCTCCAAAAGGAAACTAGAGAGAGCATTCACTAGCAGCCTGACAGCACACTTGGAAGCTCTAGAACAAAAGGAAGCAAATTCACCCAAGAGGAGTAGACAGCAGGAAATAATCAAACTCAGGGCTGAAATCAACCAAGGGAAACAAAAAGAATTATTCAAGGATTCAACCAAACCAGGAGCTGGTTCTTTGAGAAAATCAACAAAATAGATAAACCTTTAGCCAGACTCACTAGAGGGCACAGGGACAGTATCATAATTAACAAAATTAGAAATTGAAAAAGGAGACATAACAACAGAACCTGAGAAAATCCAAAACATCATCAGATCCTACTAGAAAATGCTATACTCAACAAAAGTAGAAAAGCTGGATCAGGTGGACAACTTTCTAGACAGATATCAGGTACCAAAGTTAAACAGGATCAGATTAACAATCTAAACAGTCCCATTTTCCTTAAAGAAACTGAAGCAGTCATCAATAGTCTCCCAACCAAAAAAAGCCCAGGACCAGATGAATTTATTGCAGAGTTCTATCAGACCTTCAAAGAAGACTTAATTCCAACTCTCCTCAAGCTATTCCACAAAATAGAAACAGAAGGTACTCTACCTAATTCATTCTATAAAGCCACAATTGCTCTGATACCTAAACCACACAAAGATCCAAAAAAGAAAGAGAACTTCAGACCAATTTCCCTTATGAATATCGATGCAAAAATATTCAATAAAATCCTCACAAATCGAATCCAAGAACACATCAAAATGATCATCCATCATAACCAAGTAGGCTTCATCCCAAGAATGCAAGAATAGTTTAATATGTAGAAATCCATCAATGTAACCCACTATATAAACAAACCCAAAGAAAAAAATCATATGGTCATCTTGTTAGATGCTGAGAAATATGTGACAAATTCCAACACCCTTTCATGGTAAAAGTCTTGGAAAGATCAGGAATTCAAAGCCCATACCTAAACATAATAAAAGCAATCTAAAGCAAACCAGTAGCCAACATCAAACTAAATGGAGAGAAACTCGAAGCAATCCACTAAAATCAGACTAGACAAGGCTGCCCACTTTCTCCCTACAAATTCAATATAGTACTTGAAGTTCTAGCCAGAGCAATTCGACAACATAAGGAGATCAAGGGGATGCAATTTGGAAAGGAAGAAGTTAAAATATCACTGTTTGCAGATGATATGATAGTATATATATAAGTGACCACAAAACTTCCACCAGAGAACTGCTAAGCCGGATAAACAGCTTCAGCACAGTAGCTGGATATAAAATTAACTCAAACAGATCGATGGCCTTTTTCTACACAAAGGATAAATGGGCTGAGAAAGAAATTAGGGAAACAACACCCTTCACAATACTCACAAATAATATAAAATACCTTGGTGTGACTCTAACTAAGGAAGTGAAAGATCTATATGACAAGAACGTGAAGTCCCTGAAGAAAGAAATAGAAGAAGATCCCAGATGATAGAAAGATCTCCCATGCTCATGGATTGGCAAGACTAATATAGTCAAAATGGCTATCCTGCCGAAAGCAATCTACAGATTCAATGCAATCCCCACCAAAATTCCAACTCAATTCTTCACTGAGTTAGAAAGGGCAATTTGCAAATTCATCTGGAATAACAAAAAAAAACCTAGGATAGCAAAAACTATTCTCAACAATACAAGAACGTCTGGGGGAATCACCATGCCTGACATTAAGCTGTACTACAGAGAAATTGTGATAAAAACTGCATGGTACTGGTACAACAACAGACAAGTACATCAATGGAATAGAATTGAAGACCCAGAAATAAAACCACACACCTATGGTCGCTTCATCTTTGACAAGGAAGCTAAAACCATCCAGTGGAAAAATCAACAGCATTTTCAAAAAATGGTGCTGGCACAACTGGCAGTTATCAGGTAGAAGAATGAGAACTGATCCATTCTTATCTCCTTGTACAAAGCTCAAGTCTAAGTGGATCAAATGCCTCCACATAAAACCAGAGACACTGAAATTTATAGAGGAGAAAGTGGGGAAAAGCCTCGAAGATATAGGCACAGGGGAAAAATTCCTAAACAGAACAGCAATGGCTTGTGCTCTAAAATCAAAAATTGACAAATGGGACCTTATAAAATTGCAAAGCTCTGTAAGGCAAAAGACACTGTCAATAAGACAAAAAGACCAGCAACAGAGTGGGAAAGATTTTTACCAATCCTAAATCTGATAGGGGACTAATATCCAATATCTACAAAGAGCTCAAGAAGCTGGACTCCAGAAAAATGAATAACTCCATTAAAAAATGGGGTACAGAGCTAAACAAAGAATACTCAAGTGAGGAATACTGAATGGCTGAGAAACACCTGAAAAGATGTTCAACATCCTTAATCATCAGGGAAATATAAATCAAAACAACCCTGAGATTCCACCTCACACCAGTCAGAATGGCTAAGATCAAAAACTCAGGTGACAGCAGATGCTGGTGAGGATGTGAAGAAAGAGGAATACTCCTTCATTGCTGGTGGGATTGCAAGCTTGTACAACCACTCTAGAAGTCAGTCTGGTGGTTCCCCAGAAAATTGGACATAGTACTACTGGAGGATCCAGCAATACCTCTCCTGGGCATATCCCCATAAGATGTTCCAATTGGTAATAAGAACACATGCTCCACTATGTTCATAGCAGCCTTATTTATAATATCCAGAAGCTAGAAAGAACTCAGATGTCCCTCAACAGAGGAATGGATACAGAAAATGTGGTACATTTACACAATGGAGTACTACTCATCAATTAAAAACAATGAATTTACAAATTCTTGGGCAAATGGATGTATCTGGAGGATATCATCCATAGTGAGGTAACCCAATCACAAAAGAATTCATTAGATATGCACTCACTGATAAGTGGATATTAGCACAGAACGTTAGAATACCCAAGATACAATTTGCAAAACACAAGAAAATCAAGAAGAAGGAAGACCTGCTTGTGGATACTTCATTTCTTGTTATAATAGGGAACAAAATGCCCATGAAAAGAGTTATAGAGACAAAGTTTGGAGCTAAGATGAAAGGATGGACTATCCAGATACTACCCCACCTGGGGATCCATCCCATAATCAGTCACCAAACCCAGACACTATTGCATATGCCAGCGAGAGTTTGCTGAAGGTACCCTGATATAACTGTCACCTATGAGGTAATACCAGTGTCTGGCAATTACAGAAGTGGATGCTCACAGTCATCTATACAATAGAACACTGGGCTCCCAATGGAGAAGCTAGAGAAAGTACCCCAGGAGCTGAAGGGGCCTGCAACCCTATAAGAGGACCAACAATATGAACTAACCAGAACCCCTAAAGCTCGTGTCTCTAGCTGCATATGTAGCAGAAGATGGCCTAGTTGGCCATCATTGGGAAAAGAGGCCCCTTGGTCTTGCAAACTTTATATGCCCCAATACAGAAGAACGCCAGGGCCAAGAATTGGGAGTGGGTATATAGGGGAGCAGGGCAGGGGGAGGGTAGGGGGAACTTTTGGGATAGCATTTGAAATGTAATTTAAGAAAATATCTAATAAAAAATTTGTAAAAAAAAAAAAAAAGAAAAAGAAAAAAAAAGAATTACTAAACTGCTTCTCATGGCATCTGTACACTGTATATAACACCTTGATTTGCCCTTTAAATTTTTACTATAACCCAATGAGTCTGTTTGACTTTTGCTCCTTTTCTTCTACTGTCATAGATGCAGCACCATTGCCACATCCAGGATAATGGAGACTCATCTCTATGTGTTCTTCTAACAGCTTTAAATCTTACCTTTAAGTACTCGGAGTACTCTTGATTTAATTTTTATAGCACTTATAAGGCATTAGGAAAAAAAGTGTAGTTTTAATTTTATATCTGTGTGCTGTCTTTACAGCTTTCCCCTCTCCTCCAGTTCCTCCCAACACAAGCTTCATCTCTTTCTTGCTAACTTGACCAGCAATTAATAAACCCTATTATTTTGAAAGTAAATTAATTTATCAGAAACAGAAGAGTTCAAAAGGAAGGTGAGAAGATGCTGTTGAATTAATACATTATTGCTTATGTCATTATTTATCTCCAACAAAATATTCAATAAAATACAAGACAGTAAGCCACTGTTGAGTTCAAAAATATACAATAAAATGCAACAATTTGTCTGATTCTAATCCTTTGAAAACTAAAATTACATTTTTCTAGTTCATTGTTATAATTTTAAGGAAACCTTATTTACTATCTATTTTTTAAATAGACTTTCATTGAGTTATATATTGATCGCCTTTTGAGGGATCATCTGTCCAATAATTAATGTTTGGTGTCATGAAGGACAAATATGATATTTTTGAGTTTTCCTACTATAATTTCATTATTTACTGAGTATATGTCAGACATTACATCAGTTGAAAAAAACAGAATAAGTTATATAATTCTCCAGCGAATGATTTACAAAAGAAAAAGAGAAAAAATAAAAAGCTGTTTTATTTATACTAGAGTTAATAAAATATAATGATACCCCACAACTAATGAACCATCAAACACGTGGACTCTCCATATAGTGTTGGAAATAGTCATTCCTGCCAGCACCTCCAAGTGAGTTATTTTGAATCAGTTACTTATGGGCTTGAGGGAGTTCTTGTTCCTTAAAACTGTCCACTGTTTATTCATGTGTTTCACTGAAACCTTGGTCTCTGTCAAACTTTTGTTAATGTACTAAAAATAAGGAAAAAAAAAAGAGGAGGGCCCCAAATTCTCAGTCCAGTTTTTATGAAAAACATGCAGAATACAGAGACCTTCACAGTTGATTTTTATTATCTCTCCTAATTACTACTTCCACTATGAGGCTACCATATTCTTAAATTTTCTATGCCTTCTCAAATAAAATAAGAAAGAAGCAAATATTTACTGTAATTCAATTATTCTGCTCCCATAATGGCTGAGAATCTTTGAAAGGGGGGAAACATATGCCTTGTGCCTGAGAAATTATCTGGTATATCATAAAATTCCATTATTCACAATGACATCAGCTTTTAGTACTGCTGGTGCTATGCCTACTAAATGATAAATCAAACAAGTTATTTAGCCCAATCTAGGCAAGCTAGTCTTGATGGCAAAGGACAGGGAGCCATATTGCTTGGTCACAGTCCATGGTGTCCCTGATTCATGGGAGACAGGAAATAGAAGTCAATGACCATCTCAAACAGTCCATGTGACTCACCTCAGGAGATTAACCACAATTGTTAGATTTTTTTTTAATGTGTCAACAAGAAACAAAAGATAAAGCCAAACCCTTACCAGATGGAAGCAACTTTTTAAACTATCGCTTCAAATTTAATTTGAGTAACTGTAAACACGTAGAAAAGATCTCATTTAGCCCACTTTCTGTAGGAAACCCCAAAGCAATTTTGTTATTACTAGATAACTAGCTCCCCAAGTCACTGAAAAACCACCCCAGCATCTACTTGCAATGTTCAGAAAAGAAACAGCAGACATTTAGAAAATAAGAAGGGCACATAACCAGAGTGCTAAAACTGATCCCTCTTTAATTATAGAAAGCACTGTGTATTCAAAATCCAAACAAATCCTTGGAGTTGACCAACAAAATGTAAAGACCTCCAGCTTCAAAATTACTGAACTTGGTGGGCAATCTTTTTTTCAAGTCAACAAAACAAAAGTAGTTCACAGTTTTTAATAAAACAGTAATTTCTTGATATGAAAAATTGTGTTCTCTTGTTAACTAATGTTACCCAAACCTTACAAACCCTTTTGCTTTATATTTAAGCCCACATGTATATTTGCCTATGTAGAGACAGATAGATCACACACACACACACACACACACACACACACACACATATACACTGCACACACAACATACACATTAACTCATAAGTGATGGGAGATGGGATAGGAGAAAAAGCTGTAGGAACTTTTGGTGAGAGGAATATAGTTAAAATTTTGATAATCCCATTTACCAAGTAGTGGTAAACCCATCTTCTCTCATGATCATATATTTCTGAAAAACTCATGGAGAGCTCAAAGATCAAGACCCTTTAGAGGCACTGCTTTCCCTTTTTCTCAAAATGGCCTCCAAGTGTGAAGAGGAGTTTGCTAGGGAGGAGGCAGACCTTGAATTGTAAATTCTCTAAAAACAAAACAAAACAAAACACCAAATGTCTATGACTCTGCTATCAAAGACCCTCATCTATTCTCAGTGAGATTCCACATGTTCTTGGATTTCACAGTGCATCCCATTGAATCTAACTAGTATCTTCTGTGTTTTCTGATAGGAGTCATTTGGAGATTTTCAAGTTCCTTCCATCAGACATAGGAGTTAACCATCTAAAGGCCATTGTCTATGCTTTGCTTTGCCTAACCACTCACATGCAGGATTCTGTTCTCTAGTGAGTAAGGAGTCAAGGGCTCTTCACTCACAACTTGCAGTTGAGCAGTGCATGCCATGGAAGCACAAGCCAGATAGAATTTAATTTGCCTACCACTCCTTACAATTGTGGTATCATGAATATATGTTGGCCCATTGTGATTGTTTCAGGAGTTCCAAAGAGGAAGACGGCAACCCTCTTGAAACTATCTCAGGCATCATGTTTTTCCTCATTTTCTTTCTTTTTTTATTAATCATTCCATTTGTTTACATCTCATATGATAGCCCACTTCCTGGTTACCCCTCCACCAATCCCACATCCCACATCCACCCTCTATACTCCACCTTCCCCTTTGCCTATATGAGGGTGCTCCCCCACCGACGCACCCTCTCCCCACTCCCACCCCCACCACTCCAGCATCCTCACCAGGACCAAGGGCCTCCCCTCCATTACTGTCTGACAAGGCTATCCTTGGTTAATGGTCTAGTCTCTGAGAGAACTGGGTGGTTAGACCAGCCTGTGTTGTTCTTCCAATGGGGTTGCAATCCAGCTCTGCTCCTCCAGTCCTTCTGCCTGCTCCCCAACCAGGTTCACTGAGCTCAGGCTTATGGTTGGCTCCAAGCATCCACATCTGCATGGGTCAGTTGCTGTCTGGACCTCCCAAGGAACAGCCACACCAGATTCCTGTCAGCAAGTGCCTCTTGACCATGGCCACAGTGTATGGTGTTTGGTGTATGCAGACAGGATAGATCCCCAAGTGGGGCAGTCACCGGATGGCCCTTCCTTTAGTCTCTGTTCCATTGTTTGTCCCTGTCCTTCCTTTGGACAGGAAATTTCTGCGTTAGTAACTTTGAGATGGGTGGATGGCCCCATTCTTCCACCGGGGCCATGCCTATCTACTGGAGGTGGTCTCTACAGGTTCTATCTCTCTGTTCTCATCTCTTTCCTTTTATGCAATCATCTGTTAGGACCAAAGTCAAAGTGGGTAACTGCTGGAATGCCGTAGTGTTCTTATAAAAGTGTTTATTCAAGCTCTTCTTATGCTTGCTTTTCACTCTGCACTGGACAGACTCTGCCCTGCTGCTTGGATGGAAATGTCTCTTCATGGCTTATAATGTACATAGTATGGTCCATAATGACACCTCAGAATAAGCTTTGGGAACTAAAACAATCATTTTTCTTCTCAATAAAGCTTTCTCTTTAACAGTGTTTGTCTTCTTAGTAAGATAAAGTCACTAACACCTGAATAATGACTTCTTTGTTTCTTCTGTATTATAGCTTGTAGAATCATAAGACAAAGAGATTACAGGGAACATCAAAAATAAAATAGTCTAATCACAGGCTTATTTTTTACTTGTGGTGATGGGACCCAGAACCATGGCTTCATTCAAGTCAAACATGCTCCCTAATACTCAGCTACAGCTACAGCTCTACATATGCATTTTAAAATACATTTATTATATGTTAAATCCTTAAAGGCATGTCCATGACAAGTTCATTTTAGTATTACTCTGAGTATCTATAGTACCTGTCAATTAGCATGTGAATAAGCTACAAGTTAAGGAAATGTGTTCTTTCTTAATCAAACCCAGATTCCAAACTTCAAAGACGTACAGAAAGAAATATGTCTCTGTTAAATGCTGCTGAGGCTGCAAGTATAATTTGGTAAGAAATATATTTGGATAAGTCATATACACAGAGAAAACACTGTATAAAATAAGAAATGGACATTCTGTGACGGTTAAGTTATCAACCCAACTGGACCAATGGATACTCAGATCATGTGTTAGAACATTATTTCTAGATGTGTCTTGCAGAATGCTTCTCAAGGAATCAATAAACTAAATAAAGATGATCCATACTCATCAGTGTGAGAGGAGTCAGGGAATCCACTAAAGATTCAAATAGAACAAAGAGAAGAAATGGAATCCCACTTCCTCAATCTCTCCCTCACTCACTCCTCTTTCTTTCTCCTATTCTCCTTTTCTCCATGTCCCCCACCATATCTTCTTTCTCTACTCTCATGTCCCATTTCTATTTTCTCTTTCCTTCAGGTTTCAGAGTTCCAGGTACCTCAACCTCCAGGAAATACAACTATGCATATTCCAGTTCTTAGGACTTAACTTGGACTTGAATTATACTATTAGCTTTCTTTGATTCTTTATTTGGTTCTAGGAAAATCCATAATGTTAGCAAACTCTCTTGGTAAATCCAATATGACATATCAATACATACTGCATTAGCTCTTACCTTCTGGAAAACTCTAATAGACTCTCTTATACCTGAGGACAGATGATTACAGAGAAATTACAACACACACACACACACACACACACACACACAATTTTGGAATTCCCTTTATCTTGGTGGATCTCCAAGTAGATAAGGCATTTGTCAGAGTACACTTGACCATAGACAACAACCATACCCTTACTTTCATCAAACTCAATACATTTCTCTCAATTTAAAGAGGTTCAAAACTCCTTGGCTATATGCCCTCAACTCTTCTATCTTAAGTTGTACTTTATGAGTCCTTCTCTAACCCCTTGATGCCATCTAATCCTGTTCTTCTGTCTCCTCTAGCCCCACCATTCTGTTGCATTACCTGTCTGAACTTTTTACATATCTGGTTATTATGTGCTTGTGTTTTAATATGCTTTAATCTTACCAAGACTACAGGTAGAATCTGCTAAACATATCACCTTGATTGTTTAATGTCTAATTGTCTCATTCTGTAAAAGTGTCATAAAATGTATCTAGTTTAAAAATCTATTTAGACTAAAGTTTAGAGGAATTAAAAGGAGTAAGACAGTTATAACTGATGCATATAGAAAACTTGAAAGCATGACTTAGTGTTGTATGACAGAATGAATGGATAAATAGTCATTGGAAGGACAGAAAGCCACAAGACAAAATGAGCCACTTTCATGTCTACATAGCAGTAAGATGTCCCTGATACATCCAGTCAAAATTATTGTTTCCAGTTCTCTTTCTCTTCTTTCTCCTCACTTTCAATGATAATATGCAGGAAATTCTTCACAAAGCCTCTGTAACCCATGCCCATTTCATTTTTAGTCTATTCTACTTGAAAACATAAAGAATTTTAATTGTATCATTATTTCATTTTATGCAATTAAATAGGATTTTTCTCTACAAACCATAGGACTTGAGACCTAATTTCTCAACCATGCCCTGTCCAGTTCCTGTACCTTTGCTGGCTTCAGATGTTAATGACTCAGGTAATGGTTAGATAGACCACCTTTCTCAGAGGCTTTCTTGGAGCAATAAATGAAGATAAGAAAACTCTGTTGTTCTTATGTTAAGTGAATTTGTGATGAAGGCGGAAGTGGTGGATTCAGAGACCTTTGGCTACCCCTAAACTATAACATATAGATGTCTCCCAATAAAATTGGTCCAAGCTAAACTTCTTGGGAAAATCTGAAAACAATTTAAGATATACTGAAAAGTGATGCCTTATCTAAAAATTCAACACAGGCCCTGTGCCATCAGCTTCGTTCAATATATAAAATGTTCTGAACATGTATAGATCTTGACCTAAGATTATTTAGAAAATAATTTAGAAGTAGAATAGACTACTTGGTTTGAAAAAATTTCTCCATCCTGATGGTCTGCCAAAAATAAAATAAGTTTAAATAAAAATGATGTCGCTTTATAATACTACAGAAGACATTAAAGCAATGATTTCTTCTTTCAGTAATAGCCACCAAAGACAAAGAGAAGTTGAACAAGATGAAGAGTCTAAACTGAGATACAGAACATAAAAGGTATCACTCACAACCAAGTGATTCCAGAGTCCAAAATCTTTTCATACCTTTACTTACTTATTTTAAAAGTCTAGAATACCACGAGATTTAATGTTAATGGTAAGAACTTATATATCAGATGTCAGCAAAGAAGTAGCTTTATGCAGTAAATGTTCATTAACACAGAAATGCACAACTAGTCAAAGTGCAGAAAAAAAAATTGTCAGTGAAGTGCTCAGGTCCAATTGGAAAATCTGTATCAAATCCCTTCCCCAAGGTTCAGGGACCATCACAGAAGAAAAGGTGAAAAGACTTTAAGATCCTAAGGGTAAAGAGGACAAAGTCAAAACAGTGACTTCTGAAGATGGCAGGATCATTGTACTCATGAGCTCATAGCAGCTGTGGCTGCCAATGATAAATGTGTAAAAAGAACAAGTCAGTCAACATTCTACATACACCCCTAACTGAGAAGCTATTGATAGTTGGTCAACTCTGGGGAACCGAGAGTAGGCTTTTTTTTAGTGGACTCTGGAGGAGTGTTTTTTGAAGGGTGTAACTCCTATTAGATTAATCATGCTCCAGTGGGTGGTACTATCCCTAGATGTGTGTGGGCAGCATAAATAGATTTTAGTGGCTTAGAGAGAGACAGAGAGAAAGAAAGAGAGACAGAGACAGACAGAGAGATAGAGAGAATAGCAGGATCTCTTAGTCAGGGTTTCTATTCCTGCACAAACCATCATGACAAAAAAACAAGTTGGGGAGGAAAGGGTTTATTCAGCTTACACTTCCATGTTGCTGTTCATCACCAAAGGAAGTCAGGACCAGATTCAAGCAGGTCAGGGAGCAGATGCTGATGCAGAGGCCATGGAGGGATGCTGCTTACTGGCTATCTTCCCCTGGCTTGCTCAGCTTGCTCTCTTAAGAACCCAAGACTACCAGTCCAGAGATGGCACCACCCTCAGTGGGCCCTTCCCCCTTGATCACCAACAGAGAAAATGCCCCACATTAACTGAATCTCATTAACTTCCCCAAGTGAAGCTCTTTTCTCTGTGATAACTCCAGCCTGTTTCAAGTTGAGACACAAAGCCATCTAGTACACAGGGGGATAGATGAGGAGGTGGGTTTCTGTCTGGGAGAAGCTAGGAGAAAAAAAAATGGAGAAGCCAAATATGATCAAAATACCTTACATGAAAATCTCAAAGCATCAATACCAAACAGAATGGCTGCAATCAAAATCGCAGGTGACAGCAGATGCTGGCGAGGATGTGGAGAAAAAGGAACACTCCTCCATTGCTGGTGGAACTGCACGATGGTAAAACCACTTTGGAAAAAAGAGAGAGAGAGAGAGAACAAAAGGAAAATATTCATTTTCTCTGTGATTTGGTTTGGTCTGGTCTGGTCTGGTCTGCTTTTGTCTCACTACAAAGCACTAGCTAGACTGGAGCTCACTGTAGACTAGACTGTTCTGGAGCTCAGATCGATACCTGCCTGCCTCTGCCTTTTGAGTGCTAGGATTAGAGGCACACACCACCACACCAGGCCTTTCCTCTGAGTACTGATTTTGCTCAGTTACAGCAGGTTATCAAGTATGCATTGCTTTCTTCTTCTTATCTTCAATCCGCCATGCAATTCTTCTCCTGAAATGAAAAATAGTGTGCCCAGTCAGCTGTGGCTGGTATGCACCTGTAATCCCAGTCCTGTGGAAGGAAGAGGCAGGAGATGATGAATTCCGGGTTAGCCTGAACTATATAGCAAAATACTGTACCAAGGAGTAAGGGGGAGGGCGGAGAGAGAGAGAGAGAGAGAGAGAGAGAGAGAGAGAGAGAGAGAGAGAGAGTTCTCAACACAACCAATGACCAGCATATTGCCAGTGTCCCCAATGGAGGTTATCTCCGCCTGGTACTTCCACAGTTGATGTTCTGCCTTCAAAGTAGTCAGACTAAATGAAAAACAAGAAAGTTTAACTATCCATGCTCCTACCCCACAGTACGCAACACTCCAAATACCTGGTCGTGCTGCTCAACTATAGAACTGAATATTAGATACAGAACACAACTACAAAATATTAAAAAATATTTAGGTAGACCTAGATATTTACAAATCACTTACCACTTAGAGTGCGTGGTATTTGGTTATAGCTTTCTTTGGTTCACTAGAAGAATTTCAGAGATTTTTTTGTCATTTTTCTGATATTTTTTGTCTCTACACTTCTTGTCGTATATAACTACTGTTTCTGCCTCTCTCCAAAGGCTATTCTCTTTGTTAGGGAACAGTACCTCAGTGCTCCTTGGGAGCTATGTCTATTCCTTCCCAGTGTGTAGATTCTATTCTATCTATGACGATCCTACACCCAAGTACAGAAGCAGGCAGAGCACTGCATCTCAGGTCAGTGCAATTGGATATTAAAGAGCAAGAAGAAGAGCCTGCAGGCCAGTCAGCACGGATTCTGCAAGCAGAACTTTGTCTGTCTGGAGCAGCATGGAGATCTCAGACAGCAGTCAAAAAGTCTGAAGCCTACAAATTATTTTGACTCTCAGACCTCTAACTATGTCTTGAGATCTTTTCCCAAATTTTCACTTACAAGATATATATTTCTTTTCTTTTTCTGTTGCCATTTCAATTGAATTTTGCATCACCTAGAACTTAAAGATTCTTCTCAACACAGAGCTCTATTGCTTCCCCCAAATTCTAGACTCTCCTGTGGTACTATTTCAGCCTGTAAAACACAATTTCATTCAATTAATTCAATAGAAAGTAATTGGAAAATGTACCTGTTAATCTGGAGATCACCAGGAATCAAGTACATTAACCTAGTGTCTCATGGCTCAGGAGGAAGGCAATTACAATCTTTCTGCATAAGATGCCATACATTAGTAACATTAATATAATTAGGCAATTGGTCATACATGATTAAGCCATGCACCTGTTCTTCAATGGTAGGATCCCTGTAAAGTGAACCAAAAAGAAACCAGCAAGTTTCAATTACTCATTGCAATAATTTTTTGGATTGAAAAAAAAGAGTAGTTTAATCAGCTCAGCTACATCTTCCAAACTTTGTTTATTCATCCATTTATTCATTTAAAGAATCTTTATTGGGTAAAAAATCTGGGATAGTCATTTTGCTACTTGATAAGGGCACAATATCTGCATAGGCTAATAAGGACTTATTTTGTCTCTTGACCCCAATGGGTTATTTTAGTATTCATTGGTACTTATTCTATGGGATGGATAAGAATTGGGGAAAGATGAAAATCTTTTCAGCTAAATGTCATCACTTGTAAATGATTTTACTGGTAGCTGAGTAGAAAAGTACTTTTATAGGAATGAACAATGTGAAATTGGGGGATTATTTGTCATATCTATTTTCCCCTAATTTCATTCTTATCTATTCTAATAAATCATTAATACTTGGTAATATTCCAAGTGAATAGACTTGTCAGAGCGCCCAGGTTATAATGATCACTTAAAAATTGTTATCGCTCAAATATTTTTGCCTACATTAGAATTGGAAGAGTATACCTTATAAAATTTTCAGCATAATTTAAATCTAGTGTCCTAATTATTGATGCAGTGTGTTTTAAATGACTATAACATCATAACAAGTTTTACATAAGATTTCAATAAGATTCAGGAATGTTTGTACATTTCATAATAAATAATATTTCCAAGAATTAAAAAAAATAAAACATAAAATGGACCTTCCTACCTTTACCCCTAACCATGTAAAGGAGGGAGTTATTTACTGCTAATGGCTGCAATCATGTCTCAAAGGCAAAGATAAAATATTGTAAACAAAGCAGGAAAATATTTTTGGTGTGTCACATAAACACGCAAACAATTATCTTAAAATGTAATCTTCATGTGACTTATTAAAGTCGATTACATTTTAATGTGCGTGGCAATTTGCACATTATAGAGAGCACTCTACATGCGGTGTTAACCGCGTGGCCTGACTGACAACCTGCGCAACTGAAGATATAGAAAGAGAAAAACCTTCTGCTATCTTTCTCTAAATGGATGTATTTGGCGTTGATAGTCAGATACAGTTTTCACCTTTATCCCAGCTTGTTTCTGACCCAGTGGGTTAGTGTTAATCACCACTGTAGGCACCAATAATTTCCCCATATGTGGAATTTGATAAGTTAGAGCACCCACTTCAATTCAAGAAGATTCCAGCTGACTATCCAGTTATCGCTATGGACAGCTTCAAGCACATCCATGGCTGGCCTTGTATTCTTAGCTTTATCAAGCGCTTTGCACTTTTTGTCTTTTATCTCTTAATTGAGACCTGACTGCAAGAAATGCCTATCTCTTCAACAGGGTTGCATTAAGCATTAACTTTAACTGCTTTGGGTACTTGAGGTACAGAACGGGGCGGGGGGAGGACCTTAAGAAGCCTTATAGAGTGGAAAATCTTCACAAATCTCTATTTATAAATTGTGTAAATGCTACAGCATTTTTAAAGTAAATAAATCTTTATCTATTTTCCAGATTAAAAAAAAAAAAAAAGGAAAAGAAAAGAAGTGTTTATGTTGCCAACTGGAAGAAAGTTTATGAGCCTCCCCCATATTTGGCAGTAATAATAATCCCACAATTCTGGCCCAAAGAGATAATATTTAGGGTGAGTAAATAATTCAGTAACAGTGGGTGAAAAAGAACACCATATCATCAGTGTCTACAGTCTGCCTCTTTTTAAAAGAATACTGAAATCAATTTTTTATTTGAGCTGAGAATACAAAAATCTGTAGATTTGGGGTGGCTTATGCAGGTTCTAAGTGTTGTAATTTCCTTTTCTAACCAGTTTCCATTTCTAAATACCACCCAGTTAGTGGTGCTTTGTGGTTCTCAAGAATGCTGCCTGCTTGTTCTGTCTTTTTATCCCTATGTCCTGCATAGAGTAAACATTCAATCAATGCTCAGAAATTGAATGGCATTGATGTGGGGTCTCTCAGCATTTGTAAACTCTTCTGTGACTTTTTGACAAATATATGTGCATAGTGTGTGTGTACATTTTATATATATATATATATATATATATATATATATATATATATATACATACATACATACATTCCTATGTGCCTGGGCATTTAAAGACAAGAGGTTGACATTGGGTATCTTCCTCAGTTGCTCTACACTTTTTTTCCCTGAGGCAGGTTCTCTGTTTTTCCTGCTTGCTCCCGAGATCCTTGGACTTCTCTTAAGTGCTATGATTACAAATGGGCCAGCACTTTCATGGGTTTTAGAGATTCGCGCTTTGGTCCTTCTGATTGCAGAGCAAATGCTTTATGCACTGAGCAAACGCCCAGACTCCCTTCCTGAGGCCTCTTAGTGTTCTGTGTTCTCTTTCATGAGAGTTGACACATTCTGTCATCACTCTGGCCCTTAGGATTCTATTCCTGAAGTAACATTTGATAAAACATCATGGAAAAAAAATAGCTTTAGACAGTGTGTTGAAAAATTAGAAACAAAAAGGGGGTGGTTATCATAAGGGATCTGATCTGAATCTTACTGATTGAAACAGCATTGTTTAATTTTAGCATCAATATCTGAAAGTGAGAGTAGAGACTAGACATTGGTAGTTAGGCTACTCAGCCCAACAACTTTAGCTAAATCTGAGTCCTGGCAAGAAACACTTAAGAAGCAAGTTAAAGTAATTCATGAACATTACAGCAGGCAAAACCTCAAAACAAAGAAGATTCAAAAATTGTACTAAAGAAATGGCTACTGATAACCTTATAATAGTTATTATTTTAATGTTAAAGACAATGACAGTTTTTTGTTTGCTATTTGTTTTCTAAAGAGAGAAAGAAAGGATATGGAGTTGGGTGAACGAGGAGGCAAGGGGGATCTGAGAGGAGTTAGGGGAAGGTAAACTGAGAGTGTATTTTATGGAAAAGTTTATTTTCAGTAATACAGAGATAGATATGAGCTCTTACTTACTTAATGTGATCCCAATAAAAATGTAGTGCCAGGGAAGACTATAAATTGACTACAGCTGAAGGATTTAAAATAGCCAGATGTTTCAACCAAAAATGATGGCTACATCCTTAGAGTTTTTACCAAAGTGCTATCTTAATCAGAGAAGACTTCTAAAAGTAAACAGAGTATTTATTCAAAATGGAAAAATCTGCCATAACCCACTCCTTCCACGGTCCTGTTGCACAGTGGCAGGCACTAAGTGAATTTTCATTCATTTACTCATTCATTTCATGAATGTGGGGGGACTTCAAATAAGGAGTGACTGGGGAAATAGAATGGGTGTGCTCTCCTCCTAGTCCTGTCAACACAACAGGCAGAGCACAGGGCTTACGTTTAAAACTGGGAATTATTCAAATTTGAGTCAAGGAAAACTTTATAAATAATGTTAACTGAGCCCAAATAACACATCCTGCTTGACTCCTATACCACCTACAGTGCACTTGACATTTCCCACCAAGAGTTCTAGTTCAGTTGTTAGTCAGATACATTTATTTTCCCTTTTGCTCATACACACCAACCTTGGACACTACAAGAATTATTTATAGCATAACTAATATTCACTAATAGCACCTGCAATTATTACAAGGGTCCAAAATACAATTAATAAGGGTTTAACTCTCTTTGTCAACAGAAATAGTGAATATAAGAAAAGAAGTAGGTTTTCCTTTTTACTTTTAACTTCAAACTCTCTTTAAAAAAAAAACCCCTCCCCACTAAAACTAAAGAAAAAATAGTCTCATTTTATTGTTTTCTTATAGGCTCATAAAATTTTAGCTTTGTGTTACTTTTTCAAAGACTCTATTAAACTTGATACATGAGAATAGTAGACTGCCACAAACTCATAAAGATCTTTTCAGAGAATTGCTGCCTAGCAGTGGAAATTGAATGGCAATTTTTAAGAATCAAGCTAATGGCTTAAACTATAGAAAATGTGAAACCTACTAATAGATAATTTAGGTTTTCCCCCACTTCCCTCACATCCACTACCACCGGAGAGAAAGAACATGAGTTTGAATAAAATTGCAGCAAGGTCTTATTAATCTTCTGTCTGTAAAAGCTCAATTTTCCTAAGCAGTGAGCTGTGATACACATACCACATTAAAATCTATACTTAAAATATTCTCCATATTTTGGAGCTAAAGTTCTATACCTCTTGACTGTGTGGACAGTCGTATTATTGTCAATTTCAAGAGTTAAATATTCTAGCAGGAATTTGTTACTACACAGAAGTACATAATGCCTGAAAAGCCCCTGCACCAATATTGCTCTCAAATTGGCAGCACGTGAACAAGGGACATGAAGGATGCTTCGGCACAGTAACCTATCCTCCCTTCTCTCCTGGGAGCCACTTGGCCAGCTTTCATCCTCATAATTATAATAAATTTGACATTTCATAGATAATATTGATTTCTGTATTTTAGCATTTCACCATAGGTGACAGTCTAGCGTCAAGAATGAAATTTCTATTGATCTCCTGCACATTAATCTCTCATGTGTATGTGATCATTTTTATAAGACCTTTTACTGCACATAAATCAATATTTCATATTTCCAGCTATGCCAGAGGAGATGTCATATTTGTAAACTGTGAGTTGACACCTGCAATTCCTTCCTGTTCAGCTTCAACTGTTCAGTAGCAGTCGATTCGGGGTTGGGAAAGGATCAAGCTGGAGAAACAAGGTAGATGAAAAGCATGAATGTAGACTAGAGTAATTAGCTTAATGAACAAAGAAGCCATGTAAGTGAAATAAAAAGAAATAATGTTTTCTACTTTAAAAAAAGACAAATGTTTCTGTAGACACAAGCATCCATAAGACAGGTTGTATTTCCACACTTGCCAGAGAACTGATTTTGGATTTAAATGCCTATGTACTATAAACACTAAATAGTTTTTAATAATGGCTTAAAAACTATCAAATCTTGCTACATGAGAAAGCTGTCATAATTTAACAGTGTTCAATATATGTGCACACACACACACACACACACACACATACTATCAAGGAGTTTAGGGGATTGTGATCTATTTCATAGTTCATTAAGAATTCTTATTTTAACAATAAGATACCCAAATAATATTGGGACACCTTAAACCAGTCCTAATAGAATAGTGTTATAATCTGGATATGAGCTGTTCTTTGTGTAAATTTTACTGCAGGATGAGGACTAAGAAGTATCTTCAAGAAAAAAAAAATCACTGTAAGCAAAGATACTAAAATTTTATTAACCTAATTATTTAAATATACACGAAGATATTTATCTTCCCAACTTTAATGGCACAAAACAAATTATTAGGTGCTCATGTTTAATCTATTAACTTATATATTGAATTCATCTATGGCACTATTTTCAAAAGTATTTCCCATTTACTAAACAATTGAGGTTTATGTATGACAGATTTCAAGGGCTTCTCCAATAAATCATATTATTGGACACAAGCTGCTGAACTTGGATGTTTATACTTTTACCTATAAATTATCCCTAACTATCCTTATACTTTCTGATAAAGGTTATTAAATGTGAAAGTTAATTTGGACGTGGTCTAACATAATGGGGCAGTACTGAGAAGAGAGTGCTGGTCTACCCAGCATTAACACTTATTCTTTACGAAATTGCTATTCCATATATTTAGAGAAGTTCAGAACTCTAAACCTTGTGCAATAAACATTTTCAGAATCTGACAAAGAGGCTTTTAATTCAATAAAGTGTTTGCTGGCTTATAAAGGACAACTTCTCCCAGATAAAAGACGACATGAAAATGTCCACTTTCCAGCAATTTTGTATAGTCACTATTGACACTCTATTATTTCAAATTATATGTCCTTTCACTAGAAGGAAATGCAGCTCTTGCTTATTTTTTAAAGGCCAATCCTTTTTGCTGGTTTCAAAAACATGTTCATGACCATAAAATATGTCAGTAAATGACTGTTTTAACATCATGACAGACACATTATTGGAGTGTGACTGGCTGGTGTATGAGTGAGTCTATTTCAACACTTCTGTCAGCAGTGACTGAAGGAGCACAATTAAAAAGAACGGATTGCAGCTAGCAAGGGAGCTAGTGGAAAGCCAGAGGTCATTTGTAATTTTTACACATACTTTAGTTCTGTCCTGTGTTAAAAGAATTAGTAGTGCACCTTGGGCGTTATGCTTTTTATTTCACTTGAGAACAAACTAAGTTTTCAATGACCTAGGCTTCGTATACGTTTTCAATGACCTAGGCTTCGTATACGTTTTCAATGACCTAGGCTTCGTATACGTTTTCAATGACCTAGGCTTCGTATACGTTTTCAATGACCTAGGCTTCGTATACTCAAAACTTCAGAACTTTCACTTTTAGTATCCAAGTCGACTAGGTTTGCTGATTTCATTCTTGCTTTGGTAACCCTTGCTTTATATTTTGCCATTTTACTTCCCTTTTTTATTAATTTCCTGAAAAGTCAAATTTTTATTTTTATTAATTTCTGAAAATTCATATTTCCTGCCAGTAATCTCTTCCTTAAACACTGAAATCAAGGAGGAGAGATTCAGTTTGTTGTAAGATTAAAAGCAGAATTGTTTGGCTATGATTTTAAAAAAATGACAGAATGCTCATGAATTATAAAAAAGCATCTCTAAAGAGTATGATGGTTTGCACTTGACCATTGCACCCCTTCGTTGTACTACCTTCCCCCATTCATTAGTGAATCTGCAGTACCAAACTCATTAGAACATCTCACAGAGGCAACATTACATCTCCTGTGCTTCTCTTCCTTAATGTCTAGATATTTACTATTCTTTGTAAGGCTGGTTTGTCCAACCATGGTTCCTATGGTTCATGAGGACTTTAATCTTGTACTCAACTCTACTAGAATTTTAAGCATGTATATTCTTTCTTTTTCTACAAACTGGAAAAAAAAATCTTGTTCACTGTCAATATGCCCAAAGTCCATAGTCTGTGTTTAGTAATTATTAGCTAAGTAAGTAACTCTCTATGGAATGAATGGAAAAAGTGAATGAATGTATGAATGAATGGGTGAATACATTAATGATGCAATCAGTGGCATGTCAAAATATGATGTTTCATGGAGCTAGAGCTAGAGTTCAGTAGCTCAGGCCTTTTGATTTGCAAGGAGGAAGACCTGAATTCTGATGGCAAGTATTCACATTCTAAGATGGGGGCTGGGGAGGAACTCTGTGAGTGGGGACCAGGAAGAAGGCAGAGTTTGAGATGTAAATAAAAAATAAATATTTTTTTAAATGTGGATGAGGCTACAGGTGACTGTAGTGCTACCCTTGAGAGGCTGAGATAGGCAGACTCTGACTTTTATGGGTGGCTAATCAACATAAAATAGCAATACTATAGCTCATGCACAGGCATAAAGCAGAGAGGAGTAGGAAAGGATGCTGAGAGCCTCCTCTGGCCTCCACATGTATGTGCAAAGACACACAAAACAGCACACTTACATCACCACATATATACTACACAGACAACACATACAGAGATTAGTCCTTAAAATGATGCTTCAAAATGAAAGAGGTCAGTAATTCAACAATTTGGATTATACAAAAGAATTTACTTTTTATTAATAATGCTGAAATTTTAAAGATTGTAATGTTTTATTTAAATAAAAAAGGTTTATAAACAGCTGTCAAAACTCAAGAATTTATGGTAGTAGTGTCATCCAAAAAAATTTTCAGATTTTAGGTTATAAGACAGGAATATTTTATAACATGCAGGTGCTCCAGAGAATCAGTGCTGTAAGACATAAATGCTGTTAGTATTTTAAAGTGGAAGAAACAAAGGTTCTGATGATGAGGCTGCAGAGACTCTTACCTGACCAAGGATAGGTGCTGTTCTGTAAGAAGACTTCCTTTTCCAGCACCCACACTGGGCAGCACACAGCCACCTGTAACTCCAACTCCAAGAGACCAAAAACTTCCTCTGGTTTCTTTAGCCACACCCACCACATGACATACAGACACACACAGATTAATAAAAATATAACTTTAAAAGTATTTTGACAGGCCGGGCATGGTGGCGCACGCCTTTAATCCCAGAACTTGGGAGGCAAAGGTAGGTGGATTTCTGAGTTCGAGGCCAGCCTGGTCTACAAAGTGAGTTCCAGGACAGCCAGGGCTATACAGAGAAACCCTGTCTCGAAAAACCAAAAACCAAAAACCAAAAGCCAATAATAATAATAATAATAATAATAATAATAATATCTTGATGATTACAGTCTGGCCATATCTCTAATTTTATCTCTAATTGTATAATTATAGAAAATGTAATTTTATAGATAAGATACAAAAACATACCTTTTTCTTCATATAAATTTCTTAAACATGAATGTTAGCTAAAGTGTATATTTTAAGGAAGATTTTGCTTAGTATTTCAAACCATTTATTTTAAAATTTTATAACATTCAAGTCAAATTTTCAGGTTCTAACTAAAATATTGGGGAGGAAAATGCATACAGAAATTACTAGAAAGCAAGTAAAGCCTAGTGGTGACATTTAGAAACAACCAGAAACTAAATATTAGTCACAGAATTTTAAAGCTATGGTCATTGTGAAACAATAAGTTGCTCACTACAAATTATTCTTTTAGAAAAATTAGCAATAAAGCAATAGACTCTATTTTAATGAGAGTTGGATGTTCTATAATCAAGATAATAGTACCAACTTTTATCACAACCAGCAGTAGTTCATTCCATACTCACACTGTAAAGTTATCTGCACAGTCGTAAGACAGAAGACAAAAGTAGGAATAGGGAAATTAGTTTTGTAGCAGGCATTGTGACCATGAAAACAAGTAAAATTTGGATTTTAATGAAATTTCTTAAAGCATTTTATGTGTGTCTCCTTTATTTTATTAATTTGTATTTTGAGGTTTATTTCTATTTATTATTTTTTGAAGATTTCCTATGCAAGTACTATAATTACTTCTTTAATTATTATTGATATATTAATATTCATGTACTTATATAGGATATGTGTATATATACTTATGTATACATACAAATACAGTCCATATGTATGTTTAGAGGTGGCCACTTGAGACTGAATCATCATCAAGGGACTTGTTCCTGGAGAAACTGAGTCTTCCCCTCTTAGCACTGATTGATTGCATGTAAGGGCTGGCAACAAGGCTAAGCAGATAGAGCCCTTGCCAAGCAAGTGAGTTTCGATGCCTTGAACCCATGGAAATGCTGGCCAAACACACATAGAAGTGCACATACATGCACCTCCCACACACATAATCTTATATACATGCAAATGTGTGTATACATGTGCACAAACACCATACAAATGCATGAAAATGGAAAAAATAATAACAAAAATAAAAGCAGTTAAAAATTAAAATGTTGAAGCATGTTAGAAAAAAAAGAATGGATGAAAGCTACAAATGTGTAAGCTCAGGAGTTAAGCTCCTTGTTTGATCAAGAACAATATGGAAATTTTACAAAGCAGAGTGACGGAGAAAGCAAAAAAGTTTAACCTGTTAACCATTTAAGTTAACAGAAAAGCTCTGCTTTTTCTAAGCCAGGTTTTTTTTTCTTTTTGAGGAAAAGAATGAAAATTTACGTTCATAATAATCAGAATAAGCTTAGCATTTTGTCCATTCCTGTTCCTTGCCTTTTGTGAATGTTGCTCCAGTGAGCACGTATGTTCCAGCAGCACCATTCTATAGTGACTTGGATGTACATCTAAAAGCATCAGACGTGAATAACACGGTATTTCTACTATTTGCTTTTTGACAAATTTTCACCCTGGCTGTACCAATTTACATTCTTACAACAGTGTGAAAGAATATACTCCCCCCACATATCCACTCCTGAATTTTAAATAAAACAGTTATTTAAACAAATTATAGAATTTTCTTCTTTCATCTATGAAAAAAATTTATACAAAAGCCTTTTTTCAAAAAAATCTAATGCACCTGTGAATATGTGTAATGCCAGAATTCTGGAGGCCGAGGTGGGAAGAACCTAATTTGGAAGATAGCATGAGCTACACAGCAAGTTCAGGGTGAGCCTAAACTGTTTGCCTGCACACACCCTCAAAAAAGAAAGCAAACACACGTTATACTCACATGTATACACACAGAGAGAATGAGTTAGAATCAAACAGATTTCATATTGCCTAACATTTAGTTTAGCAACATCACAGACAAACAATAAAACCACATATGTGTGTATATGATTGTGTCAACATCCCTGAATGTGAACTGACAAGCCATGAAATCAATGTTGAAATCAGGGTTGTCACATCGTATGGTTTTTCCATTTAAAAATGCCTATACTTGACATGCCCCCTCTTTACCATAGGATTCCAACTGTGTCCCTCTCTGGTTTGACTTTCAAGCCAACACATTGCCAGTCTCAATTCTCTCAAACCAGAGAGGCACTGCATCACAGGGACTAACAAGTGCAGATTTGGAGAGAGATTTATCAGGTTTGAATCCAAAGTGCTCTTGCTAGAGATTTAATGTGGAGCAAATCTCTCTGTTTCACTGTGGTTTCGGTTCTCATCTGGAAAGCTGAGACCACTTCCTACCTCTAGGTTTGACTGTTCTAAGTATGAGTAGAGAAGAAGTGAAGATGTTAGAGGAGTCTAATCTTTTGACGAGCTTAGCAAGGACTGGGACTTTCTCTCCAGATGCACACACACACACACACACACACACACACACACACACACACACAGCTCTCAAAGCTACAGGCTGTGTTGAGCATGCCCAATCTTGTTACTACTATGGAAAGTGAGTTCAGCTCTCCAGCAGAGCTCAGCATTCTCTCTCAAGATGCGGCCCCCCAACTCCCAGAGCTGTGTAAGTCTTAGTCAAATGTGGCCAGACTGGACTTGAGAGAACATGAATTTTTGACAGATATATGTTGAGTGTCTTCCACATGACAACAGTTTTCTTAACTCACATGAATACAGTACTGAACAATACCCTGGCACTAATGAAACTTTAATTTTATTGTCCAAGGACATATTCAATAACCTAAATTTAATAGTGTAAAAGTAAAGACATAAAATAGATCAGTTTTCCTTAAGCCGTTTTTCTTGAGTACTACCAGAATGAAAAATAACATGCAGAAAAGAAGCACTGGGTAATTTTCTAATAATTTATCACCAAACATGCCTTGTCTTTAATTGTTCCTACAAATGATTCTTGTTAGAAAACTGTGACACATAGGATGTGTGTGTCTATATATGTGACTCTGAAAATGTAAGGTGCTCTAATGACATTGCACTCAAAAATAAAAAGTAAAAACCTTGGTTTTTATTTGCTTTCTTTTTTTTTTTAGAATATAAATTAAATACTCTGAATTTTTAACCAAGTGATTAATCTTAAAAATGTAAATACTTACATTCATTCAAATATCAAGGGAAATTTTTAACCAAACTAAATACTTAATAGTCAAGATCAAAACTTTAGATTTGAGTCAGAATGTGTGCATAGTGTTTTCCTTCCAAGAAATAGAAACATATTTTACTCTATCCATGGAAGATATCCTTGGAAAACTGATTCTACATGCTAGTTTTGGGATTTTGAAAATTTAAGAGAGGCACAATTCTGATCCATGAATCCACAAGAGCAGCTCTAGTCCAGGGAAGTTTTTTTGACAATTTCATTGTCATAAAACAATGAAGAAAGCAAAATATCAGAGAATGACTTATTATTATTATTATTATTATTATTATTATTATTATTATTATTATTTGCATTCCAGCCATTGCCCTCCTTCCCAGTCCCACTTCCACAGTTCCTCATCCCACTCTTCCTCCATCTTGCCTCTGAGAGGGTGTTTCCCCCACCCCACCAGGCCTTCCCCTTCCCTGGGGCCTCAAATCCCTCAAGAATTAAGCACATATTCTTCCACTGAGGCCAGACCAGGCATTCCTCTACTCTAATTGTGCCATGGGCCTCAGACCAGCCCCTATATGCTCCTGGTGGGTGGCTCAATCTTTGGGAGCTCCCTGGGGACTGGATTAGTTGAGACTGTCCTGTCGATCTTCCTATGGGGTCGCCCTCCCCTTCTGTTTTGTCAATCCTTCCCCTAATTAAATCATAGGGTTTTCCCAACTTCTGTCCAATGTTTAGGTTTAAATATCTGCTTCTGTTTCAGTCAGTTGCTGGTAGGGCTTCTCAGAGGACAGCCATGACAACATACCATGGTCGTGTCAGGCCTTGGTGTCGCCCCATGAGGTGGATTCCAAGCTGGGCCAGTCATGGATCACCTTTCCTTCGGTCTCTTCTTCAGTTTTGTCCTTGCAGTTCTTTTATACAGGAGCAAATCTAGGCCAGAAATTTTGACCATGGATTAGTAACACCATCCCTCCACTTGAGGCCCTGTCTGTCTACTGGAGATGGACTCTGTGAGTTCCCTCTCCCCATTGTTGTGTATTTGAGCTAAGGTCATCCCCATTGAGTCCTGAGAGTCTCTTACCTCCTGGGTCTCTGGTACTTTCTAGAGGGTTCCCCCCACTTCCCTCCCCCCTGCATACTTCCATTCATTATCCTGGCCTTCTGAGCTTCTCTCCTGTTCCCCTCCCCATACCTGATCCTGTTCTTTTCCTCTCCCTTCCCACCACACCCTCAAGAATGGCTGGCTATTCTTAATCAAATCTGCAATGTTTGGAAAGAAAAGTTTCAGTTCTATAATGGGAAAAAGTCTAAGCATTATAAATGGAATGTCTATCTTTTCACTTAAAGTAAAATTTCTTAGGGAAGCACAGCTAGACAGGAATTGTTCACATACTTACAGACTCATAATTTTTCTCCAAATGAAACTATTATGATTCATATTCAAAAGAAGGGGTAAATATTAAATTGCATTTATCTGTCAAACAATATGTTGTAACTCTGTGCAGCATCTCTTTAAGCAAGTCATCCCAAATGAATATGAATGACTTGAATGTCCATTCAAAAGTAAAATTACATGAAATTTTAGAAATGCTAAATTCAGAGCTAGAGACCTGGCTCAGTAAAAAAAAGAACACTTGCTGTACTTTCAAAAGACACAAGGTTGTTTCCAAAACCCATGTCAAAGGGTTCACTATCTCCTGCAACTTCTCCTCTATGAGAATCTTATGCCCTCTACTAGCCTATGAGGGAGCCTGCACACTCATTCCATATGCTCACACAGATATACACACATGCACATAAGTAAAAATAAATCATTTTTTAAATATAAATGATAAGCTCAGATATGTGTAAACTCTATAACTTCTTACTAAGGTCTGGTTGTACACCCATGTTACAAACAGCTATTTCTGCTGGGCTCAAGGATAACTACTAACTAACAAGAAAGCAGTCCAGCATTTTGATACTGGAAGAAGTCAGGCACATTTTAAAGGAGTTTCTTGAAGATTTCACTTTTGAGACAAAATGGCCAAGATGGTGATGTTTTCTTGGAAAAAAAAAATCTAAGTACTTTTTGTAGTTACTTTTTCATTGCTGTGAAGAGACAGCAGGATTGAGGCAACTTATAGAAGAATGAGTTTACTGGGGTTTAGTTTCAGATGCTAAGTCCATGACCATCCTGATGTGGAATATGGCAGCAGGCAGGCAGGCAGGCAGGCATAGCGCTGGGGAAGAAGCTGAGAACTTACATCCTTATCAGCAAATAGGAGTCAGAGTTATCTGTAAATGCTATAGGTTTTCTTGAAACTTAAGCCCCACCCCTAGCAACTCATATACTCCAACAAGATCATCTTTCCTAATTCTTCCCAAATAGTTCCACCACCTAAGGATCATCTATTCAAATCTTAGGATCAATGTAGGCCATTCTCCTATTAAGCCACCATAGTACTTAAATCTAAATATATCAGTTTTTTACCCTTAAACATTTATACATGTTTTAATATTTAAAGGGTCTGAGCTGGAGAAATGTAAAGGCCCTTTTTGTCCTTACAGAGGACTAGAATTCAATTCTCAGCACCTACATGGTGCCTCACGGCTACCTTCAATTTCAGTTCCAGGTAATCCAATGCCCCCTTCTGATGTTCTTGGCTTCTAGGCTTCTATGTAGTATACATACATACATACATACAAACATACATACATACATACATAGTAAAAGGCTTTTTTCTCCCTCGGAATATAAATCTGGGCCATGTTAGACCAGATTAAAAGTAAATAAAAGTAAGTTTATTAGGAGGCAGCTCTCAAGTAGGATCACCAAACTCACAGGAGGAAATCAATGGAATCACAAACCTAGGCTAAAAGAAGGGGATTTTATGGGTCTTGGGCATGGAGTAATGACGTGTAAGATCGGAACTGGGATTGTGCCCATATATGGTTAAAAAAAAAAAAAAAAAAA
>CACVCL010020271.1:0-87002 GCA_902729485.2 Mus minutoides | reverse complement strand
GTCATCATGAACTGTGGCTGATAGTTAGTTTTCTTTTGTTCTCTCTTTTCTCTTCTCACGTTAGGTCGGGTCACAAATCTTCGAAGAGTGACGTATGTTGTTTTAGATGAAGCAGACAGAATGTTTGACATGGGTTTTGAACCACAGGTAATCATTCAATTTCTTTGTAACTTTAAAGGTTTATTCTTTTATAATTGTGTGTATGGTTAAGTGTCTGTTTGAGTGTGTGCACGTGAGTGCAGGTGCCCGCAGAGGCTAGAAGTGTCAGATCATCCTAGAGCTGGACTGCCGGTGATTGTGAGCTGTTCCATGTGAGTGCTGGGTGGGCACACAACTGGACTCGCTCGGGTCCTGTCCAAGAGCCATCTCTCCGGCCGGCCCCTCATTAAGATTCCTAAGTTTTTGATTTTGTACGTGCTATGAGAATGAAGTGTTTGTGTGGTCAGCTGTCATATACTAAGTGTCGTATTTAGCATTAGAAACTGAGTTCCGGGGGCTGGTGAGATGGCTCAACGGGTAAGAGCACCCGACTGCTCTTCCGAAGGTGATAAGTTCAAATCCCAGCAACCACATGGTGGCTCACAACTATCCGTAACGAGATCTGGCGCCCTCTTCTGGAGTGTCTGAAGACAGCTACAGTGTACTCACATATAATAAATAAAATAAATCTTTAAAAAAAAAAAAAAAAGAAAGAAACTGAGTTCCAAGTGAGGTGTGAGCAGGCGACCTAAACCAGGATTCTGGAATACTTAACACTTAGCAGTTGAAGAGAAGCAGGCTAATTAACTTGGAGCAGAGGACTTATTGTTGTGGTCTTCCGGTCTCCATGAGTATATCTGAAACCAAGTGAGGAAGCCAGAGGAAACTTGAACTCGATTTAATGTGAAGAGGGCTGAACAAGCTTTGTGTCAGGATGGAACCCAGGCACTCAGGCTTGGCGGCAGCCAATCTGTTCATTTGTTTATTGTTGTTACTAAAATCCATGGACAGGAAAATTAGGAGTGATGATTTTTCTGAGGTTTACTGCCTAACACAGGGTAGATAGGGCTTCGAGTGTCATGGGGTGCTACTTAGGATATTGATAAATCACCATGACTGATACTTCCTTCAGGAAGAAGGAGTTTATGTTTTGGGATCTATGATGGCAAAGCAGAGGCGTGGTGACAAGCAGCAAGCATGACTTGAGGAGCAGTCATGAGTCCTGAAGCGCAGAGCAGGCTGAAGTGCTGATGTGGCCCTAAGCTCTCAACTCCTACCCACTGACAGTCTTCTCTAGCAAGTGCCCACCTCTTTTGATCCTCAGGCAGTGGGAACCAGGGGTTCAAGTGCCTGCTGTCATGTAAATTAGAGCCAGCACTACTGAATGTGACTCTTCACCTGCGCTCTGTTGGGAAGGCTTCTCCACTGAAGTCTCTATTGAAGATGATGAAAACTGAGAATGGATCCATCATTAGTTAACATGAGCACTCAGCTCTTTCACTGAAGTGAATTGTTCAGTGATACGGACGTTAGGTTCAGGACTCTGCTTTTCTATATACTTATACGAATACACTCCTTCAACTTAAAACTGGAAGGGTAAGGAGTGAGGGGGTCAGGATGGGGAGCGAATGCTGTCAGTAATAGACTTGCAAGAGCCTGAGCTTGATTGCCCAGTGTGTGTGTGCGTGTGCGTGTGCGTGTGCGTGTGCATGTGCATGTGTGTGTACGCCTGCGTGTGCATGTGTGTGTACGCCTGCGTGTGCATGTGTGTGGCCACAGCCAGTCGGTCAATGCACACTGAATTGCTTACTTGCTTCTCTCATAAAACTTATTGCTTTTAGTTCTACTGAAGGAAAATATACTTATTAATTTCTAAATGGTGGAAGAGAGTTGAGCATGTCAACAGACTCGAGGGTGACAGGGTGGCAGGCATTATCAACCCTGAGGAGCAGAAAGGAACAAACACTTAAGGGGATTGACCAGAGCACAGGAGATGAGAGTTCAGTGCCCCCGAAACCACTGTTCTGTAGACATACTTGGCTGGGGTTTGACACGTGTGAAATGAAGTTCACTCTGTTTTTCTTTTTCCTAATTTACGTTGATATTACATATTCATTTGTTGTGAGTGGGGGCGGGGCATGCAGATGCCGTGTTTTCTGTGGGCTGTCCGAGGGAGACTTGAGGAGGCTGGCTCTTCCCTCCTAGCCCGGGAGTCCTAGGGTCAAATTCAGATTGTCTGACATGGTGGCAAGTGCCTTTTTAAGTCCTCTTGCCAGCCCCATTTTTCCTTTTCTTTCTTCTTGTTTTCCATTATGTAAACCAGATAGACTTAAAGCTCTCAGAGACCAGCCTGCCTCTGCCTTCAGGGTGCTTGGGTGCCAGGCTTACCGGGGTGCCGTAAATGACTTGACAATTCTATGGTCATTTCAAGGATCCTCCGTCTCACTGAGAGATCATTGCCATCTGAGTGACATCAAATTCACATAAAAAGTGGCCTTCCCATAGGATGGCCTAGTCAGCCATCAATGGGAGGAGAGGCCCTTGGTATTACAAAGATTCTATACCCCAGTACAAGGGGAATGCCAGGGCCAGGAAGCTGGAGTGGGTGGGTTGGGGAGCAGAGCAAGCGGGTGTGGAGTGGGGGTGGTATAGGGGACTTTTGGAGAGGAAACTAGGAAATGGGATAGCATTTGAAATATAAATGAAGAAAATACCTAATTTTTAAAAAAGAAAAGTGAGCCAGGGGTGGCTCATGCCTTTAATCCCAGCGCTTGGGAGGCAGAGGCAGGCGGATTTCTGAGTTCAAGGCCAGCCTGGTCTACAGAGTGAGTTCCAAGACAGCCAGGACTGCACAGAGAAACCCTGTCTCAAAAAACAAACAAACAAAGTGGGCTTCCAAGTTCCCTCCCTCCCTCCCTCCCTCTCCCCATTTCCTTTCCTCCTGTGGTTGTGGGTGCACACAGATGTGTATGCAGATGAGTCTGGAAGTTAGAGGATGACTCTGGATGTCCTTCAGGAGTGTACACCTTGTTTTTTGATGCGTGGTCTGTCACTAACCTGGCGTCACTGATGAGGCTCTCCTGGCTGGCCAGTGAGCCTGGAGACCTGCCCTTCTCCTGCCCCGGGGCTGGGCGTGGGGCTCAGGCTCTCAGGCTTCTTCAGCACAGTCCTTACCCTCGCTCCACCTCAGTTCTCCTTTCGTGGTAAAGTGAAAGTGAGAACAGCCAGTTCAGGTGTACAGTAAGTTCAGGTTTTCTCAGATAAGGAATTTAACTGAATTTCTAAGATAATGAATTTAAGTTCTTCCTGCTTAATTTGAGCATTGGATAAGTTTTTGGAGACTCACTGTATTTGTGTATGTCATTTTTTAGGTCATGCGCATTGTGGATAATGTTCGTCCTGACCGACAGACAGTTATGTTTTCAGCCACTTTCCCTAGAGCTATGGAGGCGTTGGCCCGCAGGATCCTGAGCAAACCCATCGAAGTGCAGGTTGGAGGCAGGAGTGTGGTTTGCTCTGATGTGGAACAGCAGGTGGTAGGTACCATGTTCACGTTCAGGAAGGCGCCATTTTTTGGTGGTTAGGCAGTGTATCGTTTGGCTTTGTGTGAGATAGGCGGGACACTTCTGAAGTTAAGTCACTTACAACCGTCATGTTGCCCGGTCCATGGAACTGACCTCAGGAAGCTCTTTGTAGTGCTTCCTACCAGAATTGAAAGCTGGCAGAAACATTATACATCTTTCTTGTCTTTGAATAATAAGATTTGCCAGACAAAGAAAACCAGTGACCAGTTGCCTTTGCTTAAGCACGTTAAGGCATAGGACGCTCTAGATTAAACAATGTTTTTGTTCTAGGACAGGTTTGTGTTTCTTACATTAACTTGCTACATTGTGGTATTTTCAGATTGTGATTGAAGAAGAAAAGAAATTCTTGAAATTGCTGGAGCTTTTAGGCCATTATCAGGAGTCAGGATCTGTCATTATATTTGTGGATAAGCAGGAACATGCGGATGGTCTTCTGAAGGACTTGATGAGAGCATCGTACCCTTGCATGTCTCTTCACGGAGGTGACGTTTACTTCCCTACTAGCATGTCATTCATTGAACTTGCTGAGCCATCTCTCCAGCCCTGAATTTGTTTCTTATTTTTGCATCTAGAACTTTCTCAGTGGACATGGAAAATGTCAGCATTTATCTCTTTAATTTACTTGCAGGTATTGATCAATATGACAGGGACAGTATCATAAATGACTTTAAGAATGGAACCTGCAAGCTCCTCGTTGCCACATCTGTTGCCGCTCGAGGTCTTGATGTGAAACATCTAATTCTTGTAGTGAATTACAGCTGCCCCAATCATTATGAAGATTACGTGCACAGAGCTGGGCGGACTGGAAGGGCCGGCAACAAGGTAAGCCCTTACAGCCGTGTCTGTTAGAGCACAGGGGCTTGCTCAGTGTGACGGGTGGGTAACAGAGGTTATGGTAATTAGCAAGACATATTGGATGTTGTTAATCATGTATACATGTATCTTTGTACTGTTAAAATTATCAAATGCAGCTGGGCGTGGTGGTGCACGCCTTTAATCCCAGCACTCGGGAGGCAGAGGCAGGCGGATTTCTGAGTTCGAGGCCAGCCTGGTCTACAAAGTGAGTTCCAGGACGGCCAGGGCTATACAGAGAAACCCTGTCTCAAAAAACCAAAAAAAAAAAAAAAAAATTATCAAATGCGGATCTCTAGACATAGTGCTGCAGTTAGGAACATTGGCTCCTTTTGACAGAGGACCTGTATTGTGTTCACAGCACTCACGTCCTCTCTCCAAACCATCTGTAACTTCTGTTCCACGGGATCTCAGTCCCCTCTTCTGGCCCCTCTAGGTTCCAGGCCTACGTGAGGTGGTGCTCAGACATGCAGGAAAACACTCATAGAGATTTAAAAGCAAAACGAACATTGTTAGGAATTCTTGTGCTCTCTAGCAGGTAGTGGTAACAGCTCGTGTGTCTCCAGATTTTCTTTTCTTCCGCGCATTTTCTGCACATAGAGATGCTTGCTTGTGTACTTCAGGGTATTTCATGCTTTCTGTTGTTTGTGTTCTCTGCTTGACTGTCATCTCGTCAGCATAGAGTGCGAGGCAGTTGCTCTCAGCCTTCCTAATGCTGCAACTGGTCAGCACAGCTCCTCATGCTGTGGTGACCCCAACCATAACATTATTTTTGTTTCTATTTCATAACTGTAATTTTGCCACTTTTATGAATTGGAAATATCTGATATACAGGATGTCTGATAAGTGACCCCAAAAGGGTCAGGACCCACAGGTGAGAAGCACCACTCTAACCTTGCTGTTTCATTTGGACAATCAGATCTTACTTTGTCAGGACTATCCACAAACTGTATATGCGACACCACATGCAACAAAGCAATTATTATTATTTTTTTTTTGTTATTCTATTTTGCAGTGGTGTGTGTGCGACCCTCACCACTAAGCTATGTGCCCAGTTTTTATTTACATGGATGTTATCCCTGCGTGTTTATGTATCATGTGCATATATTACCCAAGGAGTCCAGAAAAGAGTGCTGGGTCCTTTGGAACTGGAGTTAGGACAACTGTGAGCTGCCATGTGGGTGCTCTCAACCACAGAGCCATCTCGGTCTCCCTTCCCCCAATAATTATTTTTGAAGGCATAAGAGTATTTTGTTGTGAGCAATGAGATTATTACTTTAGGTGTTGCATCCTGGAGTAGTGATAGTACTATCAGGTCTTCACATCCATCATTTCTTCCTCAGTGGCCCAGTGAGGTAGCTTTGAGTTCATTCTGTAGATGAGAAAGTAACTTGGGGCACATAAAGCTGTGTCACTTGTATGTCCTTACCTGAGACATTCTGAGGAGCCTGGAAGGTTAAGGAGTGGCTCTGGAGAGATGACTACAGGTTAAGAACACTGACTCCTCTTATGGAACACCTAGTTTGGGTTTCCAGCATGCCCATCGTGGCTCATAGCCACCAATAACCCACTTACTTCGAGGGGGCCCTGGGCCCTCCATGGGCTCCTGCACATGTGGTGGCACATAGGCATCCTTCAAATATATGTACACACAATTACATGAATGAAGGCTTTTGTTGTTGCTGCTCAGTTTTTTGTTTTTTCTTAAAAGACAGTGGTGGCGCACATCTTTAATCCCAGCACTTTGGAAGCAAAGGCAGGTGATCTCTGAGTTCGAGGTTAGCCCATCTACAGAGCTAGTTCTAGGACAGCTGGGGCTACAGTTGGGAAAAACAAACAAACAAGGAGGAGCAAGTGTATGTTTTAGGGGCCACATACGCTCTCTCACTCTTTGTCTTTGTGTATGTGTGTGTATAACGGTGGCAATCAGGACTCTTAGCCCATGGGAAGTGCAACAGCTGAGCCTGGCTGGAAGTGGGGGAGGGGGGGCTTTGGCTTCTCCTGACATTGCTGGTAGGATATCTATGAAGGTAAGAATCCGAGTATGGTTTGCTTCCCTTCCCTGTCCCAGGCTTCATTTTGCCTGAACTAAAACGTTGCAGGGGACGGGAGGGCTTAGGCTTTGTAGACTCCAAGGAAGGTTGTGTGCCACTCAGGGTGTGTGTGAGAACGCATTGACTGCGAACACATTGTGCACTAGAAACAAGAACAGAGTGTAAGCATACATCTGTTAATACCAGCACTTGGAAGCAGAGTTAGAATTCAGGCTGCCTTGTGCTGTACAGCTGTGGAAGGCTGTATATACAAACATCCTAAAACTAAGACGTTAAAGCTGAGAATGCCGACTCGTGTACACAATCCCAGAATGTACAGAGCCCAGGCAAGAGGCCTTGCCATTAGTTCAAGGCCAGCATTTGCTATAGAAAGACACTGTGCTTAAAAAAAAAAAAAAAAAAAAAAAAGGGGGGCTGGAGAGATGGCTCAGTGGTTAAGAGCGCTGACTGCTCTTCCGAAGGTCCAGAGTTCAAATCCCAGCAACCACATGGTGGCTCACAACCATCCTTAACGAAATCTGATGCCTTCTTCTGGAGTATCTGAGGACAGCTACAGTGTACTTACATATAATAAATAAATAAATTTAAAAAAAAAACCCACAAAACAAACATCTTGAAAGGGGCTGGAGAGCTAGGGCAGGGGTTAGAGCACCAGCTGCTCTTCTGGAGGACCCTGGGCTCTCATTCAAGGGATTCAGCACTGTGCTGTCCTCCAAAGGCGGTGCCTCTGTGTGCTGCAGACATACATGCAGGCAAACACTCATATGCAAAAGATAAATATGTTTGAAACATTTGTTTTTTTATATGTATGACTGTTTTCCTTGCATGTATATGTGTACCATGTGCATGCTTGGTGTCTGGGAAGTCAGACGAGGGCTTTGGGTCCCATAGAACTGGAGTAATGGATGGATGTGAGCCATGTGTGGATGACTGGAATCAAACTAGGTCCTCTGCAAGAGCAGCAAGTGCTGACCCATCTCTGTCCTGGAAGTATTTTTGAAAACTTAGTATCCCCTGGAGTGTGTGCATTACGGTGACTTAGTGTGTGATTCACTTCAGGCCTGCTTCCCCACTGCTCCTTCTTCCCAGCTGTCTGCTCACGGCTGGGGGACTCTGTCTTGACCTTCCCCTTTCTTCCCCTCTTTCTGATTTTATGACCTACCCTCACCCCACATGTGTACATACATACATACATAAAAAGTAAAGAGAGGAGCCACATGTGGTATTTGATCTATTCAGTCTGTCTTACTTCATTTAACCCAGTGATTTTTGGTACCACTTTCTAAAAATGGCATGAGTTTTTTTACAACTGTATAAAATTGTGCTCTGTGTGTGTGTGTGTGTGTGTGTGTGTGTGTGTGTGTGTGTGTGTGTGTATGTGTGTATATATATGTGTGTGTGTTTGTGAGATGAGTTTTCATTATCCGTTTACCTGTTGGTGCCTCTGTGCTGCTTAGCAACTGCGAATAGTGCCTTCTTCCCTCCATCTCTTATGTTTCTTGCCACAGGGTTTCTCTGTCTCTGTGTAGCCCTGGCTGTCCTGGAACTAGCTCTATAGACGAGACTGGCCTCGAACTCACAGAGGTCTGCCCGAGTGCTGGGAGTAAAGGTGTGCTGCCAGGCTCCATTTGTCGTCTTAGTGTTAGCTGTTTTGACTGGCATGAGATGGAATGTCAAAGTAGTTGTAATTTCTTCTTCCTGATGCTAGACTGGAGAGATAGCTCAGTCAGTGTGGGTCTGCATTCAGCAACAGCACCCACATAAACAGCCAGTGCACAAGCATGCCCTTGCAATTCCCCTGCCAAGCAGGCTGGGGCACACAGGCAGGTAGATCCCTGTGACTTGCTGGCAGCCAGCCAAGCTTGCTTGGCAAACTCTAGGGCAGTGGGTGACCCGACAGCATCTGAGAATGGATACCCAACCTTATCCTCTTGATCCACATGTTGTATGCTCTCTCAACAAGCATGTACACACTGGAGTACATATTGGTCATTTGTTTACTGAGTTCATTGCCCTGCTGATATCTATCTGCGTTTGTTTGTTCATTCTGTCAGTTCTCCATATAGCTTAGCTCTTACCCTCTTCAGGAGTAAAATTGGCAAAACATTTCCTTCCTTTTTTTTTTTTTTTTTTTTGTATTAACAATTTTATTTACTTATTTAAAATTCTTTTTCATATTATAGGTTTTGGTCATGTTTTTCTTTCCGTTCTCTATGGTGTCTTTTACTGCTGGTTATTATTTATCTCCTTTTCGGCGAAGCAGCTTTCAATCTCGTATGACCCCATTTACCAATTCTTAGGGTTATTTCCTGTGCTGTTGGGGACCTTTTCAGAATGCTCTTATGTGCCTGTAGTAGACATTATAGTCATAGACTGTTACGTGTGGAGAATAATAAGAAACCTGTCTAAGAATAGACTGGCCTCTGATGGTGAGGGAAGGGGACAGCCTGACAGAGAAGCAGCGGAAAGTAAATCACTCCAACAGAGGCTACAGTCTTAGTGCACGATAGAGAAAACCTGTAGCTGAGACAAGGCAGGAACGCTCATCCTTGCAGGGCCCAAGCAGACACCTGTCAGGAGCTGCAGCCAGCTGCTGTAGTTCCCCGGTGTCTGCTAGGTGTTTGTAAGGGTTCAGACTGGAGGGGATGTTCTGCTCCACCCAAGACTCTGCGATGGGAACTTAAGACAGCCTCTATAGCCGATTGCTGCTCTGACGTCACCTTTGTTTGCTTGCTCCCTTTGGCTCCTCCATAATTCCTGGCCTCCGATTATACAAGAAAGCCAAAGAGATGAGCACAGACACGCAGACAACACTGAAAATAGAGTCCAGAAATAAAGCCATGCCACCATAACCGTATTTTTTTTTCAAAGAAATGTCAAAATCTAGATTGAACTTAAGACGACATGATGATGTCTAAATCATTGTTCCTGCTGGGTGTGGTGGCGCATTCCTTTAATCCCAGCACTTGGGAGGCAGAGGCAGGTGGATTTCTGAGTTCGAGGCCAGCCTGGACTACAGAGTGAGTTCCAGAATAGCCAGGGCTACACAGAGAAACCCTGTCTGGAAAAACAAAACAAATAAACAAACAAAAACAAAAAAGTCATTGCTCCTCCTCTTAGCTGCACATGCGCACACTGTTTGACCCCTTTGCCTCCGTGTGAACTCAGGATTGTTCTCTTCCCTCATCAGTGATGATGTCATTGGAATTTTCTGGGCATTGCGTTGGTTCTGTGGATCCTGCCTCAGGAGTGTAGCAATGTCTCATTATTAATCCTTTCTGTCAATAGCTACAGAAGGTCTTTCCATCTTGTAGAATCTCCTTCAATCCCACCCTCCTCCCCTGCCCCCATCTCATATAAAGCCTAGATGGGCCTAGAACTCCTTCTGTAGCTGTCTGTACCTGTGTGCTGGGATGGAACCGAGGGATTTGTGCACACTGGGAAAACACCCTAGACTTCTTTTTTTAAGCTTCAGTGAGTGAGGTGCTCCTCCTTTTCTCCTAAGCTTGTCATTGTTGTCCATGAAAGGTCTGGGTTTCTCCTGTTGACGTTGACTCATTTTGTCTCATTGTCCTTCTCATTGTCATCAGGGTTACGCCTACACCTTCATCACAGAGGATCAAGCTCGATATGCTGGTGACATCATTAAAGCTCTTGAATTGTCAGGGACGGCAGTGCCTCCTGACCTAGAAAAACTCTGGAGTGACTTCAAAGATCAACAGAAAGCTGTGAGTTTTAAACTTCCTTTGGAGTAATCATTAGCATGACTGTGAGGTCATTATATGATAAGTGTATTCAGTTTTTGTTGTTGTTTTTGGAGTTTTGTTTTGTTTTGTTTTTTGAGACAGGGTCTCTCTGTGTAGCTCTGGGTGTCCTAGAACTTGCCATGTAGACCAGGCTGGCTTTGAACTCTGAGAAATGTATTGCCTCTGCCTCCCAAATGCTCATGTTCAGGGTACACATCTTGCATATTTAGAAAGAAAAATTGCAAAAATAGAATCTTCTCTTTTGCATAAGTGTTTTTGTTCATTTGGCATATTCTACTTTGAAAATATTTAATAGCATTTCTCTAAAAATTAACTTTGCTAACTTTTTTCTTAAAAGGAAGGAAAAATAATTAAAAAGAGTAGTGGCTTCTCTGGCAAGGGATTCAAGTTTGATGAAACAGAACAGGCTTTAGCCAATGAAAGGAAAAAGCTGCAGAAAGCTGCTCTAGGCCTGCAAGATTCTGACGACGAGGATGCTGCGGTTGATGTAAGTATTGAGTCTGCACATGCACGATGGGGTGGGGCATGATGAGTTGAAGAATAACCACAGCAGCTTGTTTAACTTTGTTCAGTGCAGCAATTTTCTAGCATACCTGCTCATAGGACAGCTTTTACATAGAGTAAACATCTCAGGCCAGATGTGGTGATGCTCTATGTCCTGTGGCACTCAGAGGGCTGTGGTCGGAGACTCCAGCCAAAGTACAAGGTCGGCCTGGGCAGTAGAGCAAACTCTCATATATATAATGGCTACAGATAACCTCCCTGAGAATAGTGTGTCCAGCCTGACCATGCCATTGAAGACCACACTGAACACAGACAGGGCAGGTCTCCTGGCATATGCATGTACCACACAAGGCCATCATGAGGTAAAGTTCCTGTTTGGTCATTGTAATGAGTCCACTCAAAAGGCAGCAGCATGCTAGAGCTGGGCACAGCTGGGCACAGCTGGTAGCCTTTCACCCATACACGGGAGCAGAGGATTCCTCGGAATCCCGAGCTAGTCTGCTCTGCATAGTAAGCTGCAGCCTAGCCAGGGCTCCATAGTGAGGTCCTGACTGAGAAGAAGAAAAGAACAAAAGGTGATGAGGACCAAGTCATTAAATCCACCCAATTTTCAAGGTGAACGTCACTTAAAGTTTTAACCATGTTTAAAAGCCATTCGTCAAACATATGCACGCAAAATAAATGTGATTTTTAAAAGCAAGAAAGAAGAAAAAAGCTTAAGCCAGAGGCTATAGAGGTGGTTCAGCATGGTGACGCAATGTATACTGTTCTTGTAGTGGGCCAGAGTTCGTTCTCAGTATCCACATCAGGCAGCAGCAGTGTCCTTTTAACCTCCTTGGTAATACCTGCACTCATGCATGCTGTATCCTCCCACCCCCACCCCACACACATAGGTAGAATTATAAAAAGTTAACAGTGTCAAAAGCAAACTTCTAACTTGTACCATATACACTCCTCATTTCTGATCTTACATATTTAGATTTTCAGTAGCGTGTATGCTGTTTAAGTTAAACCAACCTCACTCGGTTAAATGTTCACTTACAACAAGTACCCTCACTGATTTCTTTTTTAAAAAGAAGCTAAATGGAGACCATTTCATCAGAGAAGATAGTCACAGCATCTGAGCTGCTCTAAGGAGGGCAGCTCTGCGACCTCTGTCATGGTGCCTCAGCTCATTGTGGGCAAAGCTGGTTTTTGTTTAGTCCTTTGTGTTTTTGTTGTTCTGTTCTATTAACTGCATGAGGTGCGCGCGCGTGCATGCATGCGTGGTACCTGCACAAGTCTGAGGACAGTGTTGGTGGCTCAGTTCTCTCCTCCTTCCTTGTAGATCCTGGAGCTCAGGCTCAGGTCACCAGGTTTCATGGCAAGTGCCTTCACCCCTCAGAGCCATCTCACCAAGCCCTGTTGAAAGTCATCCTTTAAAACAGAAGACATGGACGCTGGAGAGATGACTTGGAAAAGACACTTGCCATGTAACCCTGGCCACTTGAGTTCTCTCCCCAGAACCCATGTAAAGCTGGGAGAAAGAGCCACTCCACCATGTGTCCTTTGAGACGCACACTCCCACACATTCAGTAGCAAGTGAGCTGACCTTTCCTGTTTTGGTGAGAGTATAGCTAAGTATCTAGGGTTCGCATGACTTCTGAGAATTGAAGGCTTCACGGTTGCTCTAGCTCATAGGGAAGCCAGTCTTCCTTATTCCTCTATTTGTTGTTGGACTAGGTGTTGTTATGTAGCCCACCCTGGCCTTCAACTGGTGACCTTCCTTTCCCAGTCTCTGGAGTGCTGGGGTTAGAAGTATATGCTACTACATCAACCCATTTTTCTTCATTCAAAAAAATAGGCTAGGGATGTGGCTCAGTGAACTGAGTGCAGTGGTGCAAGCCTGTATCCCCAGTAGCCCCTGCACTTGGAAGACGGGGCAGGAGAGTCAAAGGCCAAGATCTGGGCTGCAGAGGTGACTGGTTTAAAGCACTTACTGCTCTTCCAGAGGGCCCAGGTTAATCCCAGCATTCACCTGGTGGCTCACAAGCATTACTAACTATGGTCCCTGGGGATCACATACCATCTTCTGACCTTGTCAGGCACCAACTGTGTGAAATACACCAGGCCCAGTGCACAGACATATAAGCCCTTAAAAATCACATAAATACAACGCACAAAACATTTATTTATTTATTTATTTATTTATTTGTGGTTTTCTGAGACAGGGTTGGGTTTCTCTGTGTAGCCCTGGCTGTCCTAGAACTCACTCTGTAGACCAGGCTGGCCACGAACTCAGAAATTCACCTGCCTCTGCCTCCCAAGGGCTAGTATTAAAGGCGTGTGCCACCACTGCCCAGCATAAAAGGTTTGTTTTTTTTTTTCCTTGTTCCGGTTGACCCCGCTCACTCCGGCCGGCCCTGCTCGCTCCGCTCTCTCCGGACAGCCCTGCTCGCTCCGGTTGGTCTCTCCAGGGTCCAAGGATTCGTTTTTATTATTATTATTCATAAGTACTCTGTAGCTGACTTCAGACACACCAGAGGAGGGCGCCAGATCTCATTACGGGTAGTTGTAAGCCACCATGTGGTTGCTGGGATTTGAACTCACCACCTTCAGAAGAGCAGTCAGGTGCTCTTACCCGCTGAGCCATCTCACCAGCCCCCTCAGTTAATATTTCTAATGCGGTGTTTACTAATCCTTGATTTGTTTTTCTCCCCTGTCCTAGATTGATGAACAAATTGAAAGCATGTTTAATTCAAAGAAGAGAGTAAAGGACATGGCTGCACCTGGCACATCCAGTGTACCCGCACCCACTGCAGGCAATGCTGAGAAACTAGAAATTGCCAAGAGATTGGCTCTCAGAATCAACGCTCAGAAGAACCTGGGCATCGAGTCTCAGGTATTAAGTAATTTGTTCCGAGCCATTGCTGCTGTTGCCATGAAGATCCAGAAATGGAAAAGGTCCTTTTTTTAAAAAAACAAAACAGGGTTTCTTACAGCCTAGGCTGGCCTTGCATTCTCTGTGTAGCCACGGGTGACTATAAACTGCTCATCCTCCTGTCTCTACTTCCTACATGCCAAGTCTACAAGTGTGCTGTCTGAAGCGCACCTTCCGACAGGTGCGCTTCAGACACTACTGTCAATGTAGATCCTTTCCAGGAGTTAAATTGAGCACAACGAAAAAGTTTTGTTAGAGATTGAGTATTCGAGAATGTTTTATGCTCAATACAGGACTCTGATACTTTCCTTCAGAAGGTCTCTCTGTGTTCTGTGATACTTTCCCTCAGAAAGTCGCTCTGTGTTCTGTGATACTTTCCCTCAGAAGGTCTCTCTGTGTTCTGTGATACTTTCCCTCAGAAGGTCTCTCCGTGTGCCTCTTTTAGAAAACCAATTAGCCATGTTAGCCATGCATGGTTTCTATAGGGCAGTGTGTATCCCCAGGCTAGAATACTCGAGAATCTGAAACCTTTCCTTTGGTGACCTGATGTTGAACATGTGTCTTCCAAGCCTCAGTGTTGGGATTACAGCATGACCCACCACTGCACTGCATGCTTTGGATTTTCTATGATTAGTTACATATATTCAAATGATAATGTCTGTGCAAATATTCTAAAATTTAAAAATTTAAAGCTCCTAAATGTTTCACTCCCCAAACATTATGGATTTAAAAAAATCCACAGTTTGTGGGCTTATTATTATTATTTTTTTTTTTCCTAATCTGTTTCATTGGGTGGGTTTATCAGGTACAGCAACAATTTCCTTGATATATAAACACCTAATTCTCCTCCAAAATAGTATGTTTAAACAGTAGAGTGTGATGTTTTCTTTAAACATATCACATGATTTGTGTTTTGGAAGGTTTTAAGATTTTGTGGTGTGTTTTTGTTGATGTTTGTTTGTTTTCGTGGGGGAAAGGGTTTCTCTGTGTATCCCTGGCTGTCCTGGAACTCACTCTGTACCCCAAGCTGGTCTTGAACTCAGAGGTGACTGCCTCTGCCTCTCCTGTGCCGGGATTACAGGAGTATTGTCACTTCCTTTCCTCTGCCTCCTGCATGTCGGGAGTACAGGAGGATGCCATCGCTTTTTAAGTAAAATAGACTTTTCCTAGAATGCCCAAAGGCTGATGTAATTAATGTTGACAGTATTTTGAAGATTCTGAGTGAGTCACTTACTATTGTTTTTTTTTTTAATTTATTGTTTATGGATTGTTGTGGGTGGGCGGGCTCCGTGATGATGGTGTTAGCACAAGGACTGTACTGCAGTAGAGATGCCTAGTGTCATGTGCTATGTGTCGTATTAGAGTCAGCTCATGACCAGTGTCTAGTGAGATGAGGTGGGCCGCTGAGTATCCCTCTGTCCTGGATGAGAGAGGGGTGAGTGACAGCATAGCTGTGGACACACTCTATAGATGACACGTGGGGCTCTGGGGGAGTCGTCTGTGTCGAGGCCATGGTGCTCTCTGCAGCTGAGGATTAACTGGAGCTCTTCCCTAACTGTAGGACGTGATGCAGCAGGCCACCAACGCCATCCTCAGAGGTGGCACCATCCTGGCTCCCACCGTGTCTGCCAAAACCATTGCAGAGCAGCTTGCTGAGAAGATCAATGCCAAGCTCAACTACGTGCCTTTGGAGAAACAGGAAGAAGAGAGACAGGAGGGTGGGCAGAGCGAGTCTTTCAAGAGATATGAGGAAGAATTAGAAATTAATGACTTCCCACAGGCAAGTAACAGATCGAAAGGTTCTCCTATTGTGTGGTAGAGACACTTCTTTGCGAACAGAATCTCTTCCTTAAAGTATAGAAACTGTTGTTAGGCTTTTGGTGGTGGTGGTCTGTGTTGGTTTATTTCTTGATGCAGGCTTCATAGTACAGCCTGGCCTCAAAGCAGTCATGCAGCTAAGGATGGCCTTATTACCTGATGCTCCTACCTGAGTGCTGGATCACAGGGGTGCATCACCACACCTGGGTGTGCCCATTCATTTTTCAGCACTAGAGAGAGAACCTAGGACTTGATACGTGCCAGGCATCCAGCATTTTAGTACTTTAGCACTGAGCTGTAATGGCCCCTGAAACAAGATTATCTTTATGTGTACATTAACTATTCGGTTTTTACCTATATAGGTGCTGAATTGATACATTTCAACTCAGAATTTTAGGCTACTTGTATATTGTATCTTGTTTATTTGGGGAGGGGCACAGGCATCAGGATTGTAATCAAAGGACAGCTTGTAGGAGTTCTCCTCTCACTGGACAGGTTCCAGGGGTTGAGCTCAGCCTGTCAGCTGGGCAGCAGAGACCTTTATCCACATAGGCTCTCCCCTGCTCTGAGCCCAGATGGTTATGTGGTAATGTGACTCCCCAACCCTTTCTTTCAGACTGCGAGGTGGAAAGTCACCTCAAAGGAGGCCTTGCAGAGGATCAGCGAGTACTCTGAAGCCGCCATCACAATCAGAGGGACCTACTTCCCTCCTGGCAAGGAGCCCAAAGAAGGAGAGCGGAAGATCTACTTGGCCATCGAAAGTGTGTACTGTTGCTTCTTTGGATGCTTGAGTTAGATCACAGTTGGTATAGACAGAACACCGTCAGTGGGAATTTGATAGTAGGAAAGATTGAAAATAAGGAACACCTTTAAGAAATAAGTTGCTGGGCTATAAAGAAAGTATGAATTCTCTATAAAGAAAGTATGAATTTAAAGGTATTCATGTTTCTTCTTCTTTCATCTTTCTTTTCTTTTTTTTTTTTAATTTATTTATTATTATATGTAAGTACACTGTAGCTGTCTTCAGACACCCCAGAAGAGAGATCTCACTACAGATGGTTGTGAGCCACCATGTGGTTGCTGGGATTTGAACTCAGGACCTTTGGAAGAGCAGTCAGTGCTCTTACCCACTGAGCCATCTCTCCAGCCCTTTCTTCTTTCGTCTTCTTTCTTCTTCTTCTCTCTCCTGCCTCCTTTTCCCTCCTTCCTTCTCTCTTCCTCCTTCTCTTTCTTCTTCCTCTTCCTAAATACTGAGCATTTCATGATTTTGTGTGTCTTCCTCAAGCACAGGCTGTGCATGCCATTTCTGCATGGTTCTAATTTTAGTACCCATGCTGTCCGAGTGGGCTAAGGGCTTACACAGGATTCACTAATTACGTATTTTGGTTGGAGTTTAAGTTAGAAGGTAAACCAGCAGCACTGGCTCACTACCTAGGCGGGCAGTGCACTTCTGACATGACTTGAGGTGCTGTCTTCTGGACCTCCTTAGTGTGGAGAAACAGCCAGTGTGGTGCAGTAGCGTGGTGCAGTAGTGTAAACCGTTTGTTTTCTAATGAATCATCAGGTGCCAACGAACTGGCTGTGCAGAAAGCAAAGGCAGAGATCACCAGGCTCATAAAAGAAGAACTGATCCGACTGGTGAGTGGAACCTGAAGGCCTTAACTTGTTTTAGTTACTCTTTCATTGAACTTCAATACAAACACGCATAGAGATCATAAATCTTGCCAGCGGAACACCTGTAATCACAGTACTCTGGGAAATAGAATTCAAGGCCAGCCTGCTGGGCTAGTTAGACACCCTATCTTCACACAGAGATACCTTGATGAATTTGTAGAGTAGACACAGCCCTGTAATCACTCTCCAGATGAAGACGTGCAGACCGTTGCACTCTCTGGAAGCCTGGCCTCTGACCTCCACATCACTATTCCTTGCCTTCAGATACAGCAAGTGCATGACTGTAATGTTGATTAGTTCTGTGTGTTGTCACTCTGTGGCAGTTGGGTGCTGCCCGCTCTTTTTGTATTAGCTTTATATTGAGGAGGCCAGTCTGTTGTAGGTTGCAACAATACATTTCTTTTCATACCACGCCATCCTCGGCATCTAGGCCCAACCAAGCAGGCCAGGGAGGGAGAAGGGGAGCCAGAGACTCAGACAGCCCCCAGTCTTGTTAAGGAACCTACATCTGCTGCAGATATATGTGTATGTATTGTTGATCTTAAGGTTGATTTTTAAGTCAGAGCATACTAGAGTTGTTATGAAACCCTGTCTCAAAAACAAACAAAAACCAAACCAAAACAAAAAAAAAGTGTCAGGGGTTGGCTCTCTCCCATGGGATGGGTCTCAAGTTGAGGCAGTCATGGGTTGGGTGTTCCTCAGCGAGACCTGAGTTCTTTAATTATTAAACAGTTCTGTCTCCCTCCACTCAGTAGCATGAGGCCCTCCCACCTTCGGTTTCCTTTTTGTTTTTTGGAGACGGGATTTCTCCATAGCTCTTACTGTTCCAAAATTCTCTATGGAGAGTGCTGGGATTTAAGGAATGCACAACTATACCTGGCTAACAGAAGGCCTATTCATTCATTCATTCATTCATTCATTTATTTATTTATTTGTTTGTTTGTTTGTTTGTTTGTTTATGGTTTTTCGAGGCAGGGTCAGAAATCTGCCCATCTCTGCCTCCTGATTGCTGGGATTAAAGGCGTGCGCCACCACGCCCGGCTTATTATTATTATTTTTAACTGATAGTTTTACAGACTGTTAAAGAAAGAGATCTTAAACATTGACTTCTTTGTGTGTTTTTTTCTAACCTTCTGCCTTTTCTTTTCCATCATAGCAAAATTCATACCAACCAACCAACAAAGGACGATACAAAGTATTATAAACATCGGAGCCACTTTGTACCTGTGCTGTCTGTGATGTTTACAGTGTATTGTAAAGTAAGACTTTTAAAATTCTGTCTTGCTTATTTTTTAAATACAAGAAAGCCGTGTTTGTTCAAGAGGTCGTCTGTAAGTACTACCCCATACCCATCCAAAACCGTCTACATCAGACCCGTTTTCAGAGTGTGATGTTCTTCAATGTAAATCTTAGATACCAACACTTTAATATATGGAAGACATTGGAATTTTGTACTGAATGCAGTAATAAAGTCTGTCGGGCACTGAGGGCCACTGACCTGTCCTTCCAGTGGAGTTGTGGTGTGCTCATCACCTTAGAAAAGGTAAAAAGCCCTTGTCATATCCTGCTGGCCTCGGACTGAGTGGATCATGTGAGCTGGACCCTAGAGTGCTGTCATGGAAGTTTACAAAACAGGCTCAGAGTTTTTATTTTAATTTTATCTGAAACGAGTAATAGTCAAGACCTGGTTTATAAAATTAAACATAAATAGTATAATGGGATTTCTGCATTTCTTTCTTATTTCTTCCTACTTTTGAGAGAGTCACTGTGGGGCATGGGCTGGCCTTGAACTTGTGGTCCTCCCCCAGCTGTCTTTCCAGTGCTTGGTTTTAGGACACTCAGCTCTCCACGTCTTTCTACTATGCTAGTGTTACTATTTAAGGTTTTTCTTGTCCCCTGGTTTTGCCTAAGTGCTAACTCCTTTAGAGAAGGAGATTATGACCAATACATTCTCCATGTTAATCCTGTTCAAGTGTTTCTTTAGTCATTGATATTATGGTACATACTCTACCCTGTAATACTTTTAATCTGACTTTCCTTTAGGATGGTGGAATAAGTTATGAGTTTTCCCCTTTATTAAAACGAGGCATGATGGTGCATGCCTATAATCATAGCACCTAGGAGGCAGGGGTAGAAAGATGATGAATTTGAAGCCAGTGTTGGCCTTATATAATAAAGCCTTTTGTAAAAGAACAGTGCAGGCAAGGTTGAGGGTATAGTTCAGTGGTAACACACTTGCTTAAGTGTGCCCCAGGACTAACACAAGAACACAAAGCATTTTTGTTACTGCTGGTTGTTGGGCAGGTGAGGTGACAGGTGGATGTGGCTCTTGCTTTCAAACCTGATCACCTCAGTTCAATCCCTTGGATCCATAGAGCAGAAAGTGCAAGTTTGGGGGGCTGGTGAGATGGCTCAGCGGTTAAGAGCACCCGACTGCTCTTCCGAAGGTGATAAATTCAAATCCCAGCATCCACATGGTGGCTCACAACCATCCGTAACGAGATCTGGCGCCCTCTTCTGGAGTGTCTGAAGACAGCTACAGTGTACTTACATATAATAAATAAAAATAAAATAAATCTTAAAAAAAAAAAAAAAGAAAGTGCAAGTTGTTCTGTGATGCGCATTACTGTGCAAGTGTGTGCGCGCTCTCACGCACACACAGTGTAAATAGATGTAGTAAATCGAAATAAATTACATCAAATACTGGTATTTACATTTCAGACTGAAGCATTTCTTAGTAAAATTTGGTGCACAAAGAATCAAAAATTTCAGGGCTGCTGAGATGGTTCAGTGGTTAAGAGCGCCAACTGTTCTTCCGAAGGTCCTGAGTTCAAATCCCAGCAACCACATGGTGGCTCACAACCATCCATAACAAAATTTGATGCTCTCTTCTGGAGTGTCTGAAGACAGCTACAGTGTACTTACATATAATAAATAAATAAGTCTTTAAAAAAAAAAAAGAATCAAAAATTGCTCTTTAGAGCGTTTGCAGTCTAATTCTGAATAATTGGATTACCTAAAAAGACAGAACAGTTTTTTTATTCTCTATTTAAACCAGGTGTACTGGCACCCACCTGTAATCCAGCCTTTGGGAGGCAGAGGCAGGATGGTCCCTGAGTTCAAGACCAGCCTGTTGTCCTCTGCATCTGGTTTTACGTAGTGAGTTTCAGGCCAGCCAGAGCTACACAGTGAGAACCAGTCTTATAAAAAGAGAACAAGCAAATATATGTGTATGTATTGTTGATCTTAAGGTTGATTTTTAAGTCAGAGCATACTAGAGTTGTTAAATACTTTTAAGGCAAGAGCGGTGATTCAGTGGTTAAGAGCATCTGCTGCTCTTTTTGAGGACCCAGGTTCAGATCTCAACACCCACATGGCAGTTTACAGTTGTCTGTAATTCCAGTGAATAGATCTAAAGAACAATAAATAGTAAATAAACCAGTATAACATATTTAAAAGCCAGAGTGACAGCCACGTACCTACCCTACTTGTTAAGTGTAAGGTTACTTGTACTAGAAAAGTCAGAACTACTTGGGAAATGTTTTTAGACCTTCACATACCCAGTCACTTCATTTGAAGAAAACAGCAATGAGTACTAACAGCAGAAGGAACTAGAGCATCACACTGGAATCCCCGTCACCAGCACTTCTTCCAGCCTTGGTTTAGTTATAGCTTCTCATCGCCCAGGTGTAGCTTGTTACTTTCAGAGTCCACAGCAGCCACACTGGTGCAGCGGTGCTCCTGGAAACTCCACACTGGTGCAGCGGTGCTCCCTGAACTCCCTGGCCCCTGGAGATTCAGGAGTTACATCGCATCCCGTTTTCTGTTTGTGTATCTAGCTGTGAAGAAGCCCTGAGAGCGTTTTGTCCCAGTGGAATATTGCCCAGTGTATCTGTTAGTGTCAACACTGATTTTTAAGGTTTTAACGATGTACAGAGTTTAATTTGTTTTTTAATGCAATATAAATATTTGCTCGGGCTCTCCAAATTCCTTACAGAATAAAGTTGATTCGGTCATCATTGTCTCAGATTATCTTTCCTTGAATGCTTTGTCTTCTGTTTTTTTCTCTGATCTTTTTATTTGTAGACCTCTAAGAGGAGTATTAGTGTTGGTATATCTTTTTGTATTTCTTTTTTTTTTTTTTTTTTTTTTTTTTTTTTTTTTTTTTTTTTTTTTTTTTTTTTTTTTTTTTTTTTTTTTTTTTTTTTTGGTTTTTCGAGATAGGGTTTCTCTGTGTAGCCCTGGCTGTCCTGGAACTCACTTTGTAGACCAGGCTGGCCTCGAACTCAGAAATCTGCCTGCCTCTGCCTCCAGAGTGCTGGGATTAAAGGCGTGCGCCACCACACCCGGCTGCTGTCTTTTTGCATTTCTTAAACAGTCCCACTGTGCAGCTAGCCTCGAACATGGTGGCACTGAACTCACAGAGACCTACATGTTTGTTTCTGCCTCCCAAGTGCAGGAGAGCATACACAGTGTGCATCTTTTTTTTTTTCCTTGTTCCGGTCAACCCTGCTCACTCTGGTCGGTCCTACTTGCTCAGCTCTCCGGTCCAAGGATTCATTTTTTTTATTATTCATAAGTACACTATAGCTGACTTCAGACACTCGTCAGATCGCATTATGGGTGGTTGTAAGCCACCATGTGGTTGCTGGGATTTGAACTCATCACCTTCAGAAAAACAGTCGGGTGCTCTTACCCGCTGAGCCATCTCACCAGCCCTTTTTTTTTTTTTTTTTTTTTTTTTTTTTTTTTTTTAGAAAAAAATTCTCACTGGGCGGTGGTGGCACACGCCTTTAATCCCAGCACTTGGGAGGCAGAGACAGGCGAATTTCTGAGTTTGAGGCCAGCCTGGTCTACAAAGTGAGTTCCAGGACAACCAGGGCTTAGAGATACCCTGTCTGGAAAAACAAAAACAATCTCTTCTCAGTTTATCAAATATACACCCTTTTTAAGAAATATATATTACTCCCAGCACTCATGAGGCAGAGGCAAGCAGATTTCTGAGTTTGAGGCCAGCCTGGTATACAAAGTGAGTTCCAGAACAGCCAGGGGCTACACAGAGAAACCCTGTCTAGAAAAAAAAAAAAAGAAGAGAGAAATATTACATATTTTATGCACGTGTGGTGCCCCAAAGCCAAATGGGGGCATTGGTTTCTCAATGCACGAAAACTTAATATTGTCACCCCCCCTCCAAAAAAAAACTTCATTGGGAATTCAATGAGAAATTTTAAAATTAAGAGAGTTTTCTTTAAATATTCTTGACTTAAATCAGGATTGATGGTGCACGCCTTTAATCTCAGCACTTGCAGGCAGATGCAGGTGAATTTTTGAATTTGGAGGCTCCCCCCCCCCCCCCCCCCCCGATCTACAAAGTTCCAGGACAGCCAGGGCTACACAGGAAAGGAAACCCTGCCTCAAAACAAAGCAAACAAATCTTCCTTCACTTTTGATTAATCAAATATATAGTCTTTTTAACCTGGTTGCCTTGTGTGAGCCCTGGGTCTGTTCTTCATCATTCCAGAATAGCCAAAGAAGAAAAAGGGGATACAGATATGATGAAATCACATCACCAAGTTCCCAGCAGCTCGCTCCACACACTCCTTTACAGGATTCTGTGGGTAAGTGGCCTTGTTTGAGTACACATACTCTAATGAGTGACCACTGTGCCTCTGTGACTTCTGAGTGAGCAGCAGTTTCTATAGATAACGAGTTGTTTTGTTGACATCACGCACACAAACCAATGTAAGGAATTAACTAGAATTGATTTTTGTCTGTTGTAAATGGGAAGCGCAGTCTTGACTTGGAAGGTTATGAATGTGTCCAGCCTTCTGTAGGGTCTGCTGATGGGTTTTGTTTTTTGTTTTTTTTGTTTTTGGTTTTTTGCGACAGGGTTTCTCTGTGTAGCCCTGGCTGTCCTGGAACTCACTTTGTAGACCAGGCTGGCCTCGAACTCAGAAATCCGCCTGCCTCTGCCTCCGGAGTGCTGGGATTAAAGGCGTGCGCCACCACCCCCGGCTCTGTTTTTTGTTTTTTTAAACTACATTTGTGTCTTTTTAAAAGTTACATTTCAGCCCGTGGTGGCACACGCCTTTAATCCCAGCACTTGGGAGGCAGAGGCAGGCGGATTTCGAAGTTCGAGGCCAGCCTGGTATACAAAGTGAGTTCCAGGACAGCCAGGGCTACACAGAGAAAACCTGTCTCAAAAAAAAAAAAAAAAAAAAGTTACATTTCATATACTCTGTGTGCGTGACTGTTCTTTCCAGCGTGTTCTCTCTGGCTTGGGTGTGGGGGTTGGGAAACAGGTCCCAGGAGTTGGAACGTTGCTTCTGCTGGGGGAGTCTGAACTATGGCCCTGAGCTCCTCTACCCACTGAGCCGTCTCACCTGCTCCACATCAACTTCTCAAGAATGGAAAGCTAGAGAACAAAGTTCCTGCCACCTGAGAGCTGCCTTGCTCTGAGCTCCTTTTGCCACTGTGCTCAGCACAGTTCAGGGCACACATTACACAAAAATGAAAAACCCTGGCCATTTTTATTGCACTCAGTACTACTTTTTGTTTGTTCGTTTGTTTTTTTTTTGAGACAGTGGCAGTGCCCTCTGTAGTCTTAGCTGGCATGGACCCCTGATGTCTTGCTCCCTGGAATGCTAGGATCACAGTTACGAGGCACAGCCTGCTACACAGCGCTTTACTCATGTTTATTGCCCACGCCATAGAATGTCAGCTTCCTGAGGCTAGAGACCGTGCAGTCCTCCATTATCAATACCTACAGCTTGATTTTACAGGCTGAGTTGTGTGGTTGTGTGTCCAAGGCCATACACATAGCAAGAGGCAAGCTCAGGGCTCAGGTGTGTCTTGTCACTCAAGTCCCGCCTGTTGAGCGCACAGTGTGTTTAGTATAATGTTCCACTTGGGCTCCTGATTAGGATATGCCACTACAGCGCTGGAAATAGAAGTCTGTGGTAGAGCATTGGCCAGCATTTGTGAGGTGCTGGGTTCCTAGCCACACATCGGGCAGAGAAAGGACATGTTAATAGTGTTGGTTTTGTTTGTTTTTGAGTGTTTGTTTTGGTGTTTTGTTTCTGTTTGCGATCTGCATGCTGCTTCAGAAGAAGGAACAGGAGGACCAACCAACCAGCTTGTTGGCCCGGAGGTGGTTGGGTACATACAGGTGTTGGAAATTGGTTCTAATGTTGTGTCTTATTTCTGCTTCCAAAAGCTGTGCTTCCAGACCTGAGGGTCCCTGCCCCAAGCTGGCTTTGATTGATAGTAAAGAATTGCCATACAGCCATTGACAGGGTGGGACTTTTAGATTGCAGGGGCAAGGGAAAGGGAGGAAGAGGGATGAGATTTAAGAGCTGCAGAAGAAAAATCATCTAGCAATGTAGCTGGGAAGGGAAAGTGTGCCCCGGGTGGGTGTGGGAGTGCTGGATTGCCCAGCGGCAACAGGACAGCAAAGATAAAACTCTGCCCAGTCATTGAGCTATTCAAGGTCATCAAAGTTAGCTAGTGTGTGGGGTGTGGTGGCACACACCTTTAATCCCAGCATTCCAGAGGCAGAGGCAGGCGGATTTCTGAGTTCAAGGCCAGCCTGGTCTACAAAGTGAGTTCCAGGACAGCCAGGTCTACACAGAGAAACCCTGTCTCGAAAAACAAACAAACAAACAAAGGCTAGTGTATGTGTCTCTCAAGAATCCAAAGGGCAGGGTGGTGAGAGGGCTCAGCGGTTAAGAGCACTGACTGCTCTTCCAAAGGTCCTGAGTTCAAATCCCAGCAACCACATGATGGCTCACAACCATCCCTAATGAGATCTGACACCCTCTTCTAGAATGTCTGAAAACAGCTACAGTGTACTTACATATAATAAATAAATCTAAAAAAAAAAAAAAAGAAGAATCGCAAGGGCTCCTGGACGGGTACAGGGCACTCTGGACTCCCTGGAAGCCAGAGTGCTTTAACAAAGTCACTGCTACATACAGGAGCAGAGGTTGCCAAAAGACAGCTACACTATTGAGGAGTCTCCTCGTACATGATCCTTACGGAACAAGGGAGGGGACCTTGATCTCCTGAAGGCTTGTGAGCCTTCCCCTCCACTAACCTCAGATTGTCTCCTGTGGGGAGCCAGAACTACTCTCGAGGCACAAGAGGAGTGTAAGAAAATAAAGTATCTTCTCTCACCCAGAGTCTGATTGAGATCTTCAGCTGAAAACAGAGAGCTCCAGCCCAGCCAGTGTTTGCTGTGCAGAACAGAGAGCTCCAGCCCAGCCAGTGTTTGCTGTGAAGAACAGAGAGCTCCAGCCCAGCCAGTGTTTGCTGTGAAGACTTGAAGGATGATGCTTTGTTTCTGTAGAGAATTCCAGGTATAGAGCTGAAGAGATGGCTCAGTGGGTACAGGCACTTATTACTTAGTCCAAAGACCTGAATAAGGTTCCTAAGACCCACATGGTGAAAGAGAGACCCTTCCCACAAACTCTATGATGTGCAGCCCATGCCTCCAAATTAAAATGTAAAGAATGCCATATATTCATCTCAAAATCCCCTAAACCTTCAACACAATCTCATCATGACTGAAGAATCCTCCCCCTCCCCATTAAGCCTTCCCCTCCCCACTGTTTGGGGGGGAGGGAGGAGTGAATTCTAGATTACACTGAAGTGTACCTGTAGGGGTGACTCTTGCTGTTCTACTCGATTGGGTCTGTAATCAATAGAGACACATTTGGATGGATCTTTGAGGGCATGTCCAAGGAATGTTAGCTCTAGGAATTGGGAATCTCGTGTGTGGTGGGCTCCCCAGGAACCAGCAGCGCTGCCTGCTCCTTGGCTCGTCCCTGGCGAGTGCACTGTCTCTGTTGGCTTGCTCTCACAGGAGCCTACCCGTGGGCCTTCTGGGCTAGCTCGGGACTGCTGAGGGAGGCATCATCCTCCTGACCGACCAGCTGCTGGGTGCTCAGCCATTCCAGCATGCAGACAGCCACTGTACATCCCAGCCAGTGTTGGTTAAAGCAGGGTGTAGTGGCTATTCCTGGTTGTCAACTTCACTATATCTGGAATGAACTATAATCCAGAACTGGAAGGCTCACCCGTGACCCTAATCTGGAGGCTGGGGGATAGAACTTTCTGACCTGGATCTTGGTATGCAGATCTTGAGGCATAGTGGCTATGGATTCCAGAAGATTAAGACAGGGAAATCTCCGAGTTCAAGGTCATCTGGGATGAAAAGGTATGGTGGCACACGCCTTTAATCTGGGCTACACCTTCTGCTGGAGAGCATATAAGGACATTGGAAGAAGGAAGGCTCTCCTTCGCCTATTTGCCATGTGGGACTGAGCAACTGCTAGATCCTTGGACTTCCATTCACAGCTGCTACTGACCATTGTTGGGAGTTGGACTGCAGACTGTAAGTCATCAATAAATTCCCTTACTATATAAATTCTGTGACTCTAGAGAACCCTAATACACAGTGTAATAAATCCTTCCCATGCATGTATTTCTCTTGTTCCTATTCATTTAGAAAAACTTAACCACATCAGCATCAGTCCTGCCTTGTTCCTTTCTGTAGCAGACTTTCCTGGAATGATCTCAACAGGGGGTTAAGGATGGTCAGGATGGCCGGGCAGTGGTGGTGCACACCTGGGAGGCAGAGGCAGGTGGATTCTTTTTTTTTTTTTTTTTTTGGTTTTTCGAGACAGGGTTTCTCTGTATAGCCCTGGCTGTCCTGGAACTCACTTTGTAGACCAGGCTGGCCTCGGCCAGCAGGTGGAACCCTCCTTCCCCCCAAAAAAGACTCCCAGCACCAGCCAATTGTGTTAAAGGGCACAGGAGCTTTCCAATGAGATGCTTGTGCACGCACTCCCTGCTTACTATGAGCCTTGTCCCAATAGACATTCAGGGCTCCCCACCACCACCAAAACCGTCCTGTGTGGTGGTGGTGCGTTGGGTGGGCCCAAACTAGCATGAATAGAATAAAGACCCTGCTATGAGCTACATCAGATCAGCTTCTTTGTGTGTTTGGGGGGATCACTAACATTTCCCTGGCACAACACTGTCAATTGTTCCCAACCTGTGGGTGGAGACTCTGGACATCCTCTATCTCCAAAAATTTTAGAATTTCATAACACTAGCAAAATTTAAGTTATGAAGTATCAACAATAATTTTAAGGCTGCGGTCATCACTACTTGGAGACTGTATTAAAGGTCACAGCAATAGGAAGGTTGTGAACCAGTGTTCTTTGTAGTCCTGGCTGACCTATAACTGGCTGTGTAGACCAGGCTGTTAAATTCATAGAGATCCTCCTGCCTCTGCCTCTCAGTGCTGTGATTAAAGGCATGTTCCAAGCCTGGCGTGGTGGCGCACGCCTTTAATCCCAGCACTCGGGAGGCAGAGGCAGGTGGATTTCTGAGTTCCAGGCCAGCCTGGTCTACAAAGTGAGTTCCAGGACAGCCAGGGCTATACAGAGAAACCCTGCCTCGAACCTCCCGCCCCCCCAAAAAAGCCTGACTAAGACAAACACCGTGAAGCATGACTTAGAGATCACCTCCAAGCTTCATCTGGAGCTGAAGGTCCTTTAGCTCTATTCAAAAAGAAATTGGCTTGATCCAGTAACTCTAAATGCAGTGCTACGACCCGACCCTCCTAAGAGCAGCTTTTTTTTTTTTAAAGATTTATTTATTATATGTAAGTACACTGTAGCTGCCTTCAGACACTCCAGAAGAGGGAGCCAGATCTCGTTACAGATGGTTGTGCCCCACCATGTGGTTGCTGGGAATTGAACTCAGGACCTTCGGAAGAGCAGTCAGTGCTCTTAACTGCTGAGCCATCTCTCCAGCTCCCTAAGAGCAGCTTTTAAGGGCTAGAAAGATAGCTCAACAGTTAAGAGTACTGGCTGCTTGTTCTTCCATAGGTCCCGAGTTCAATTCCCAGCAACCACATAGTCATTCACAACTACTTGTAATGGGATCTGATGCCCTCTTCTGGTGTCTGAAGATAGCTACAGGGTACTCATAAATGAAATAAATCTTTTAAGTGCCAGGGGCCTAGTTTCCAGCCTCTAGTTAAAGCTCAGAAATGGAGACATCAGTACCCTCAATGTCACAGCTCAGTAGCCACAGCTAGCAATTGAGTGCAGTCCTTTCTATGAGCAGGAAGGTGGACTTCCAGGCTCACCTCTCAGCTCTCTGACTTCCAGATTTCTGCAGTCTTAAGAGTGTAGCCACCTGCTAAGCTGCTTCTGTGCTGCCAGCTCCAAGTCACCAGCTTTGTTCTTACAGCCTGCTAGGCCCACTCTGCCAGCAGTTGGAAGCCCCCAATAGGCAATGAATTGTTACAACACAGAGCCTTGCTGGGAAGAAGTTTCCACAACAGCTTCTGGGGCCTGAAGGATCTGATGCTTTTATAGCCAAGCTGTAATGGGTTGGGGTGATGTTGCTGTCTGAGCAGACTGAAGACTGATGCCTTGAGATCCAATAGATGTGTGAGCAGGGTCACCTGGGGTGGCTTTAGGCTGGCTCCTTTAGTTATGGCCGAAGAAGTATGGCCCATTGGAGCAGCTGCCAGTGGTTCTCTCTGCCAGACAGGAGTCTCCTTGGCAGCTCTGGGATTTGTGGCTATTTTATCTTTTTATTTTATTTTAAACAAAAACAATAATAGCAAAACTATGTTGTTAATGTCCGCTTTCCTTCCTTTGAAGGGACAGGCTCTGCTCCTTGGGTACCATGAGGAGTCTAGGGTTATTGTTACCTCCTGAGGGACAGGTTTTGGCTTTCCCCCAGAAGTCTATTTAGAGACAGAAAACTGTCAGTTTCATGTCCTGGGCTTGTAGTGAGAACTCTATCTGAATCCAGGATAATTCTACAACCAAGTGACTCAGAAGGAAACACGGCCAAATGGAATTAGGCTAGTGGCTCCGCCTTTTAGGATAAAGGAAACAAAACTAACTACTACAGGGCATCCCCCACAAAATACATTAATTATTACACATCTTACGTCTGAGAGCCCGAACACCATCACCATCTGAATATTCTCATGTTTGGAGATGGGCAGTCTCGCCCTACCCACCCTTAAGAAACTAAAGGGCAGACAATGAGTCTTTCTTTTTTGGGGGGTTGGGGGAGGGGAGGGAGAGGGTTTTGAGACAGGGTTTCTCTGTATAGCCCTGGCTGTCCTGGAACTCTGTAGACAAGGCTGGCAGCGAACTCAGAAATCCACCTGCCTCTGCCTCCCGAGTGCTGGGATTAAAGGTGTGCGCCACCACGCCCGGCTTTATTTTATTTTTTTAAAGATTATACTTATGGGTGCAGTGTGACGGCACCAAATTCCATTACAGATGGTTGTGAGCCACTATGTGGCTGCTGGGACTTGAACTCAGGATCTCTGGAAGCGCAGTCAGTCATCTTAACCGCTGAGCCACCTCTCCAGCCCCCAGACAATGACTGAGTCGTAAGGGCTGCAGACAGGCATGACCAAACATCGTTTACAAACAGCTGTGAAAACGGCTTCCGGACGACTGCGAGCTTCAAACGCTGCCTGCGTCACGGAGTGACCCTGCGTTCTGGGAAGTCACGGAGCGGACCCTCCGAATTCCACCGAGCCCAGCCGCACACCTTCGCCCATTTTGGCGGGACTGGAGCTCCGCACAGGCCGCGTTCGCTCCGACCGCGCCTGCGCACTTCGCTCGCGGGCGCCGCGAAGAGTCTCGCGATACTTAGGCGTGCCTGCGCTTGCGCGGGCGGCGTTCACATTCCCGGGTTGTGGCGGCTTCTTCCTCCCGTGTCCGGGGCCCCGCGGTGAGGGCTCCAGGGAGTCGGGCGCTGGCGTGGTCCTCGCCCCCGCCGCTGCCGGCCCTCTGCCGTGACTGGACAGGGCCGCCCGGAGCGGGCGCGGCCGGAGTGAACGGAACGGGCGGGAGCTTTCCTGCCTATGGGCGGCCCCTGGACGCTCTGAGGGCCGGGCTCCGAGCGGCCGAGGTAGGGCGCCGGGAGGCGGCTGGCGCGGGGCCCGGCGGGCGAGCGGGATGCGGATTGCGGCGGCGAGCGCGGGCGCCTCCTTCCTCCGGGGCGGCTTGGCCCGCGGTACTTCCGCCCGGGCGCCCGCTGGCCTCGCGGCAGGCGGAAGTCACGGCGCGGGCGGCGCTGCCAGGGCTGCGGGGTGGGCGCGGGGCCGCAGGCTCGCCCTGGAGCTGCCGTCGTCCCCGCATCCCGGCGACGCGGCGGGGAACGCCTTGGGATCCCGGTTAGGATGCTGGCTCGGGGAAGCGCCGTGGGCCACGGCTAAGGAGCGCAGAGAAGACAAAGGAGACCGTTATTTATGTTGTGTAAACTTCTCGGGAGGCGGGAGCGGAGCAGCATCCTCAGTGGTTGACATGGCCTCCCACACACTTGTTTAGAATTATAAAGTCATATGTGATTCTATACAGTAGTTACCCAGATAGTAACAAAACCCGAGCGAGGGTTGTGGGATATTTGATCTTTGGAGGAGAACGGCGTGTGGGCCTTTGAAGCTTTGCCATATTTACAAAGCTTCAAGGTGCCTTGTGAATTTACTAAAAATAGTTTTCTTGGCAGCAATATCTACCACTTTCAAGGTTAAAAAAAAGAAAAGAAAAAGAAAAATGTGATTGTTTCATTGAAAGACGGGAGGATTAAACACCCACAGTAAAACTTAAGGGAAAGCAGACCGCAGCAAAACTACTAATTTAGTCACAGTGAATCATTTTAAAAGATGCTTCTTCGTTTGTTTGATATGTGCGAGGCATTGGGGTCCACCCTTAGTACCACAAACAAAACAAAAACAACTGTAGCCTTTGCTTTGCAACAGGATTTGTTCTGTAACTCCTAGCTTAAGTTCCACCCACATCTTAAGAAAATTCCGCCCACTTTTCTCAAATGTAACCTGCATCATTTTAGTGAACTTTGCATGGAAAGAATCCAAGAATAGCTGGGGAAAAAAAGCAGTTAAGCGCATATACCAGGCTTGAAGAGAACTAGGGTTTGGCTCCCTGCACTACCGTGCACTGGAAACCAAATGTAACTCCATGTGTTGCACCCCGGGGGGCGGGGGGGGGGAACGCACACTCAATTGTTCTCATGTAGACAAGCATAATTTAAAACATAAGCTAATAGCTGACCAAGCATGTTGGTTAACACCTTTAAACCTATTACTTGCTTGGTAAGGCAGGAGGATTGTTATGAAGACAATCCTCAAAAATTAAAAATCCCACCAGGCATGGTGGCACAGGCCTTTAATCCCAGCACTCCAGAGGCAGAGGCAGGCGGATTTCTGAGTTCGAGGCCAGCCCGGTCTACAAAGTGAGTTCCAGGACAGCCAAGGCTACACAGAGAAACCCTGTCTCGAAAACAAAAACAAAAACAAAAAACAAAAATACAAACAAAAAAAAATTAAAAATCCCCAAAAGCAAACCAAAGAATTATCAGCAGGTAGGTAAGTGGAAAAGAGGTAGGTATTTTGAAGAACAGAGCTAATGCTGATGTGTTAGCCAAATGCTGAAATTTATCATGCATGTAAATACATGTGGTGGTTTTATACACAACAGATTTCATAGTGCTGAAGTAGGTTGTAAGAATGTTTTCTGGGCTGAAGAGATGGCTCAGTGGTTAAGAGCACTAGAGGTCCAGAGGTCCTGAGTTCAATTTCCAGAAACCACATGGTGGCTCACCACTATCTAAATAATGGGATCTGATGCCCTCTTCTGACATGCAGACATACATGCAAATGGAGAGTACACATATGTATATAAATAAGTTTTTTAAAAAAATATTTTTTCCTTTACCTTACTACCTCATTTTTTGCTTTCTATGAAGCTCAGGGCTCGCTATGCCTCTGGATTGTCCGATTCAGCTTTCCCAGATAAGCTTTGCAGGCATTCGTGCACATCTGTGTCTGCACATGTGTGCATTCTTATTGCCTGAAGTCAGTGCCAGGTGTCTTCCTTGGTTGTTGCTCTCCATCTTAGTTTTGGAGATAAAGTCTCCTACTGAACTTGATCCTGGAGCTCTTGGAGTTGGGTAGACAGCTGACCAGTGCATCATAGGAATCTGCTAAGGGTCTGCTACCTCCCTCCTGGGGTACTTGACAGTTTTGTGTATGCTAGAGATCCAAACCTGAGCCAGCGCCAAGGGTTTGTGTTTGTTTGGTTTTTTGAGGCCCTGGCTGTCCTGGAATTTGCTTGCAGTATCTAGAGAAAATTTTGGTTGTCATAAATTTGGGGGAAAGCACTATTACAGCCAGTGAGGTTCTGTTAAAACAGCCTCAGTGTAGAGAAGACATGCCTGGCTGCCATGATTATGCCATGCCAACACCAATTGTTGGCTCTCTTTTCAGATTATCTGAATTCCTATTTGCTTTGTAATCTCCTAATGAGTGTCCCTGACAGATTGCTTGAAGTCAATTCCCATTTCTTTAAAGAAAGGGAAAAAAAGGTGTGTGTTCGTGCGCATGTGCTCAAGTACACATATATTTATGTGACTATTTGTGTTGATGCAGAGTCCAGGGTGTTGAGTGTCCTCTGTCAGTGTGTCTGTCTCTGTCTCTCTGTTTTTCTGTCTACCCCTCCCCTCCCTCCCTGGTTTTTCTGAGAGACAGGTTTTCTTTGTGTAGCCCTGGCTGCCCTGGAATTCGCTCTGTAGACTAGGCTGGCCTTGAACTCATAGATGCTAGCCTCTGCCTCCTGAGTTCTGAGATTAAAATGAGTCACCACAGCAAGGCTCTACCTGTCCTTTTGAGGCAGGGTTTCTCCCTGAACCTGGAGCTGCTTTTCTCTCAGCTAAGTGAGTATCATGTGCTGTGCAGTATGAGTCCTCTTTCTTGTGCTGTCAGGAGCCAAGTGCCTTAGTCTTAGCTCCGGGAGGAGGGCAGCTCTATGTGTGTGGAGGACTCCACTTCAGATGCCACTTCATATGCATGTATGATCTTGTCTTTCTTGACTTAGTATATTTCAGCCTGAAAACTCGTTGAGCATGTGGTACAGACTTGTATAGAAAGAAAAAAAAAATCACAGACAAAACAGTGACTTTGGACTTGTTCAGGGCTCTGTAAAGCAGATGACCTGTTTGACATTAAGTTTATGTCTTGGGAAGAAATGGTATTTGATTGTTACCCATATTTTTGTTTGTTTGTTTGTTTTTCTCGGTGTAGCCCTGACTGATCTGGAACTCACTCTGTAGACCAGGCTGCCTCGAACTCAGAAATCCGCCTGCTTCTGTCTCCCAAGTTCTGGGATTAAAGGCGTTCACCACCACTGCCCGGTGTTACCCATATTTTTGATGTTCAGGTCTTGACTGTGCTCATCTATTTAGCTGATCAGAACCTTTATTTAGCCTCTGTGCAGATACTGCCTTTTGTTTAGATAGAGGCCATCTGTGTGCTGGGCCAAGACATTGTGTTCCTTGCTTGACACTATCTGGTTTTGAAAAGTGTAACACACACTCAGGATTCTGTATAAATAATCCATTACCATAATGACTAGGTGTCCCCCTTGTGGAAACTGATATGGTTAAGAGCACACGAATGAGAATGTGCTGCAGTACCCAGGAGGTATGCTAAGGTTAGACAAGGACAGCCATTTTAATAAGAGTTCTGGGATTTTATTTGTGTTGAAACTTTTTAAACATTTTTTTTCTGTGTTTGTGTGTGTATGTATGTTTGTTGTGCAAGTATGTAGATATCAATGGACAACTTGACTAGACTTTCTTACCTTTCTGGTCATGGGAATTGAACTTATATGTCAGGTTTGGTGGCAAGGGGCTTTACTTGCTGTGGCGTCTTTTTGGCCCTTGTTTTGGATTTTATCTTTGTAGAGTTTAATAACTTAAAAGGAAAAAAGCCTACAAAATATTCATTCTCTACTTACATCAGCCTTAATCAGAATATTATAGGTATTAAATTAGTGTTTTGAGTTCTGTTTTCAGAATTTAGATTTTTTTTTAAAGATTTATTTATTGTGAGAGCTGGGTGTGGTGGCGCACGCCTTTAATCCCAGCACTTGGGAGGCGGAGACAGGCGGATTTCTGAGTTCGAGGCCAGCCTGGTCTACAAAGTGAGTTCCAGGACAGCCAGGGCTATACAGAGAAACCCTGTCTGGAAAAACCAAAAAAAAAAAAAAGATTTATTTATTGTGTGCATGAGTACACGGTAGCTGTCTTCAGACACCAGAAGAGGGCATCAGATATGTTACAGATGGCTGTGAGCCACCATGTGGTTGCTGGGAATTGAAGTCAGGACCTCTGGGAGAGCAGTCAGTGCACTTAACCACTGAGCCATCTCTCCAGACCTCAAGAAATTAGATTTTTAAAAAAATAATTGTATGACTGTTTTGCCTACGTGTATGTATGTTTACCATGGGCATGCTTGGTGTCCAAGGAGGTCAGAAGAGGATGTCAGCCCCCTAGAACTGGAACTATTACTGAGGTTGTGAACTACCATGCAGGTGCTGGAACCTGAACCGTTGTCCATTGCAAGAGCAGCAGGTCTTCTGCTGAGCCTTTGTTCCAGCCTCTAGTTGAGTGACCTTATGTGACATTTGTTCCTACCTCTAATTGAGAAAACCGTGACTCTGTGATGCTGTTTGTGGTATGACTTTGGGGAGGCATGGACAACACTCTGCATTTTAGGTTGGGCACCAGCAAACCAAAGAACTCAAGTCAAGGCCAGCTTAGTGAACCAGCCAGTTAGCTTACTTACAGCTGTATATGTAGGTAACTCATCGCTGAACAAGCTACCCAGCATGGGGCATGACATATAAAAGCCTCCTTCCTAGAACTCCAGTCCACCTGGGAACTCCTGGGTCTGCTACTCTTTCTCTCCTTAGCATCTATTTCCTGGTTTTATAAACATGTAGGGGAAGGGAGAATAAATCTTCTAATTGACTCTTTTGGACCTCTGTCCTAAAGTAAGGAATGCTGTAGTTGGCTGGGAGTAGTGAGACTGTCGCTGTTGTGGAACAGTGTGTTTTTGGAGTCTACCCTATTGCCCTAATTTTAGGTAGTCCACATAGTTGTTAAAAGATGGTTTTCCCAGCCGGGCGTGGTGGCACACACCTTTAATCCCAGCACTTGGGAGGCAGAGGCAGGCGGATTTCTGAGTTCGAGGCCAGCCTGGTCTACAAAGTGAGTTCCAGGTCAGCCAGGGCTATACAGAGAAACCTGTCTCGAAAAGACAAAAAAAAAAAAAAAAAAAAAAAAAAAGAGATGGTTTTCCCATTGCATGCTATCATACAGATAGGTATTCATATGCATTTGTCTCTGCTTTTGGTAGAAAATGATGCATCCCGTTGCCGGCAGTAATCCAGCATTCTGTGGACCTGGCAAGCCTTCCTGCCTCAATGAAGATGCCATGAGAGCTGCTGATCAGTTCGATCTGTATTCCTCCCAGCAAAACAAGTACAGCCACACAGTCAGCCATAAACCAATGGTTTGTCAGAGGCAAGACCCATTAAACGAAACACACTTGCAGCCTACCAGTGGCAGAAACATAGAGATAAAAGATGAACTAAAGAAAAAGAAAAACCTCAATCGATCTGGTAAGCGAGGCCGGCCTTCGGGAACCACCAAGTCAGCAGGATACCGGACCAGCACAGGCAGACCCCTGGGAACGACCAAAGCAGCTGGATTTAAAACGAGTCCAGGCAGACCTTTGGGTACAACCAAAGCTGCAGGATACAAAGTCAGCCCAGGGAGACCTCCAGGTAGCATTAAAGCTCTGTCCCGTCTTGCAGATCTTGGTTATGGCTGTGGCACTGCTGCCTTTCCTTACCCTATGATGCATAGTAGAGTGGTTCATGGGCTTCAGGAAACGAGTGGTGAAGTCAAGCCACCCAGTGAGTGAGTGAGGCAGGAGAGCAGGCGTTAGGAGCAGGTTGTTAGTCACCCCAAAGCGTCTTGTTTTATCTTACCACGTGGACTCCCCAGTGCTATTTCTGTTTGCTCTTCCTCACCCTGCACTTCTTTTTCTTTCTTTTTGGCTCAGAAGTTGCCACAATTGAGAGATGCACTTTGGGCAGGAGTGTGCATTGTGTCTGTATTGTACACAGTTCACTCATGACCCTCAGCAGCTGTCATTTTTGCTTTCCCTTTGTGCTGTTCTAAGTGGACTCCTCCCATGCTAAGCAGCTGCCCAAGTTAACTTTTGTTTGTGAGTAACCCATTGTGAGGCATTGTAACTGAAGGGGCAGAACAGCAACTAGTGAGCAGATCGGAGGGATGGCGGTGTGGGTTTAGAACTCTGAAATAAGACGCAGCTGTCTGGATGCTTTGGAACTTAAAACACAGCTTCTTATTTATTAATTCGCATGACATTAGTTGATCATTAATACTAAAGCGTTGTTTAGTATCTGCCTTGCAGAGATTATAGTTACAGGGTGTGTGTTTTTCAGTTGCCTAAGAGCATAGGCAGCAAACACTACAAGCAACTCAGACTTAAAACCCACACATTATAGTTAATATACGGGAGAGAGCGCTTGAGAGTCTGCATGTAACTATAGTCATTCTGTTTTGTCTTTCACATACTTAGTGAGTTTCAAAGTATTATATTTAAAAACATTTATTACTGTTGTTTATTTAGAATTTTTTTAGTTTTTCTGAGTAATTGTTATTAAACTGCGTTAGTACTTAACTGCATTTTCAGGTTTATATCTACCAAAGGACACAAATTGAGTGGTTAACTGCACAATTGATCTAAGCAGAAAGCAGTTTCCTGGCTGTCAAGACCCAAATACCAATAATTGTAACTCATTATTCATGAAACCTGTAAAATGAGTGCTGGTTAGCATAAAAATGGCATCGAGGCTCCAGGATGATCGCCTCTTCTGAAAGAAGTCTCCCTAGTGAGGCTTGCTTCAGGCACAGTGTAGAAAAGAGACAGATACTGGGCATGTCGGTATACTTGTGGAGGGGAGCCTTCTTTTCTGAATATTGCTTGTTAATACACATTTTATTTATTCTGAGTTCTAAGTAAAATATTATGAACTTTGAAATTGAGAAGCTTTCCCTGGGCCAGGTGTGGTGGTCCATGAATTTGATCCCAGCATTTGGGAGGCTGAGGCAGGCAGATCTCTGAGTTTGAAGTCTATATAGTGCCAGATCAGCCATAGAGAGACCTTGTCTTAAAAAACAAACAAAAGAAAGGCTCTTTATTGAACTTAAAAAATTATGTTTTTTACTTGCATTTTAAAATGCCTTTAAGCTTAAAATGTAGATTTACATGACTTAAAGACTTTACAAATAATCAGAAATATAAAAGGACATACTGGTTGGTTAGGCTTGCTCTCAGTCCATGCAAACTGACTGTATGTAAATCTGTTTCAGACCTTTATCAGGGGACAAGCAGCAAATGTCAGGTGTCCCATGATAGCTGACACAGCAGCTGGACCCCTGTTCCTACAGCAAGTGCTGTCACACTGCATGTGGGGACAGTAACCTCAGCGGTAAAACTTCACACAAATCCTAGAAGACAGTGAGCAGTGCTGGGTGACCATTTAGCCAGCTATAATGCTCAGACAACTAAAGTGCTTCAAAGTTTCTCTTGCAGAAGCCTAGAATATAAAACTTAATTTACTTAGAACAGTGTAACTTCTGACACAGGCAGATGCATGCATCTTCATTGATGTGTTCATCTGGTCACAAGTATCTGTCACTTAGCTGTTTCTGAAGTTGTTCAGCAGCTGGCTGTTTTAAAATCCTTTCAAGGCTAGTTCCTGAATATGGTTGAAATAGTCTAGTGTAGAATCATCTCACCACCAAATGTTAAGGACTGGGGTGCATATTTCATGGTGAGTCCACATGGCATCCTTTTGAGTTTGATTTCATTCCTGGCTTTGTACCTTGTCATTTCTTCTTGCCCTTCCCATACCCATCCTCTTCCCTCAGCTTGCCAGCACATCTACTCAGTGGTGCTGTGCTGTGTCAGAAGATAGAGTGGGCTACTGTATAATGCGTTTCAGATACATGTTCATGAGATGGGACATTGGTGTAAGGTGATATGTTTATAACAGTGTTTATATCAGGAGCTCTATCCCAGGAAAGGGGGGATGGATGAATGGATGGATGGCTACAGTTGTGAATGGATAACATCACTTAGGAGCCTGAATTCACTGTTCCTGTGAGCAGTCACCTGGAATTAGATGTGTGCACTGGTGAACACCTGATTCTGCTTTTCTCCTTGTGGACAGTTTACTAGTGCCACGCTGGAGAGGCACAGTGAGGACAGGAGTGAAGGCTTCACATAACAATGTTTTTACTTCTACATGATCTAAAGACTGCATTCTGCATCTTTTGTAACATGGTCTTGTCATGACAGACACTGAAATAGCATGTGAAACAGTTGCCTAGATGCCAGTATATTCAGTCGGGGAAAGCTGTCGTCCCCTCATCCCTACCCCCACTGTATAATTGTTCCTTAAAAGGTAAATTGCTAATTTTATACTGTGTGATTCTATTCTTCATAAATAAGTTTCACTATTCTATATTAAAACTTTGTCAGAAAATGATGTACTATTCAAGTAAGTTTGTTTTACTTTTTTCTTAAAAGGATATTTTAACATGCCTTATTTATTATTATCAAAACAAATAAGGAGTCAATACAGATGAAAATTTCATTTTCCACAGGTATCACCTTGCCTAACTAATCTTTAGTATGGTGTGATTTTGATACTATCTTTGGAGTTTTGCACTGGATATTTAAAAATATATATATTGGCACAATATATTGAAAAATTAAATAGTATTTGGTTTAATTTTTAGTATTTGAAACATTTTTAAATTAGTGTTTAAATCAGATTAATAATTCTTTGTATTTTTAATTACTTTTTAAAAAGGAACATCTGAAAAGTGGTATTTAGTCATTCCAAACTGGTATTTGTGTGAATTTACATATATTTTCATGAAATAAGAATAGAATTTCTTTGAGGTAAAATCTGGATCCATTTATTATGAGGTTAAAGATGCTTCGTCCAGTGTAATAATGACTACAGTGTTTAAGTTTCAACGGTGAACTTCTTCATACTTTAAGAAGCTTTAAGAGAACAGTTCAGGGGATGCTAAGATGACTGCTCTGTCGGTTCCTTGTTTTTATGCAGTAATATTTTATGGTCCGTTACAGTAAGTAACATAACAGTTCACATAGTCTCGCATAAGAAGTTTTGATGCTCTTTTGTTTTTGTCTGTTCAAGTGCAATGACTGCGCTCAAATCTAAGATGTATCAAATATTTGCTTTTTCCCTTTCAAGTAGACAGACCTGTGCTCTCACATACAATGTATTTAAGTTTTTTAGAAGTGATACCGTAGTAAGTCGATTGTGTGATTTAATCAGGCCACTCTGATTCTTTGATTCACAATTTACTTTTTCCACAGATAATTATGAAACATAATTGCCAGTTAAATGATAATAAGCACGTTGTCCTCTGCTGTAAAAAGTCTGAATAGATACTGTGTATGTTTTAATGTCCATGAACTTGAGCTGCTCGTGTGCAATTATGTGTATGGAATGGAGTAGCGTTCATGATTTGTATCTACATCATCATATGGATGGATATTTATTAATAAAGTCATCACTTTAAAACCAGCTGTGTACTACTTTATTTTTTCCATTTCTTTCTTTTGTATATGGGGTCAGGAGTCCCATGCATGCCACAGTATTTGTATGGTCAGGGGACAGCCTTGGGAGTTGGTTGTCACACTGCTCTGTGGTCCTGGAATCAGGCTCAGCCTGTCAGATTGTGCAGCGCCTGATCCACCAAGCCTCCTCTTCCTGCTGCTTGGTCTCCTAGCACAGTAGAGGCGCCGTAAATGAAAAGGGAGACCTTTTCATCATTTGTTGGTAGTATATTTATCTTAGGATTTTGTTGTATGAAGCTGCGGCCTCTGCGAGGGGTGCGCCCGGCCCCTAGAGCCTCGGCGAGGGGCCGGGATCGGCTGCCGGAGCCTCGGGAAAGCTGCCGCCCGCCCACCGGGCTCCCGGGAAAGGCCGTCCGGGAAAGGCCGTCCGGCTCCGGGAGAGCCTGCGGCTCCGCCCCATTACAAGATGGCGCAGGACTGGCAGGCTGCCAGGGAGGAGAGCCTAGTGCGCATGCGCAGCTCTCTCCTCAGGCCCTCCTCAAGCAGTAGCCCCTCCCGAAGGAAAAATATGCTAATGAGGCACTGCTTGTGGTACCAATGAAGGGAAAATATGCTAATGGGTGTGGCTTGTGGCACCAATGAACGGGCCACATGCAAATGTGTGGCTTGGTGCACCTATCCGCATCCACTACGACACCCCTTCCCCCTCCCTGGGAGAGTATAAAAACAGCAGCTCTGCTGCTGTCCTGGGTCCCGGGAATCAACTATCAAGGTGCTCCAGAATAAAGCTGACTGAGAAGATCCCGGTGGTGGCGTGACTTTCTTGCTGGTCGACGGAGGCAGGGAGGCGCGCCGCATTTTGTGTTCTATTATTTTTATTTGTTTGTTTGTTTGGTTTTGTTTTTCAGACAGGGTTTCTCTGTATAACCCTGGCTGTCCTGGAACACACGCTGTAGACCAGGCTGGCCTCAAACTCAGAGCTTCAATTCCCAGCAACCACATGGTGGTTCACAACCATCTGTAACAAAAATCTGATGCTTTCTTCTGGAGTATCTGAAGACAGCTACAGTGTACACACATATCAATCTTTTAAAATCAATCAATCAATCAATCTTTTAAAATTTCTACCACATGAGATTATGGCTATGCAATCAATTCTAGCTACTTCCTCCCTGTTCCAAATATGACCATTTCTACATTCCCTAGAAAGACAACCTATAATAACCCCCCTTCTTATTTTTTAATATATAATTATTTGTATTTCTTGAATTTCTATTATTGAGGCTGGAGTGGTGACTGGTTAAAAGCAGTTACTGTTCATTAAAAATGGATATTTTTAGAAGTACATCAGGCTAATTATGTGTTGTCTTCATTTAGACAGCTTCACCTAGACTAGGTAGACCTCTAAATCACTATTGTAGATAAAACAGGCCTTGAACTTTTTTTTTTAAATATTTAAAAAGGATTAATTTGTGTGCATATGCACACATGTGGGTATCTTCAGAGACAAGAAGAGAGCATTTAATATTCTGGAGCTGGAGTTAACAGCTATGAATGGCTATGTGGGTGCTGAAACTTGAACTCAGGTCATCTGGAAGAGGAGCCAATCCTTTTAATCTGAGTGGTCTCTCCAGAGACTCTTATTTATTTCTTTGTTTTGTTGAGACAGTGTCTCTCTATATAGCTCTGGCTGTTCTGAAACTCACTATGTAGACTAGGCTGGCCTCAAACTCCTAATGTTGCTAGGGATGTTCTGGGATTACAATATAGCAATGTTGCTATCTTGTTCTGGGATTACAGGTGTATACAACTGTACCTTGTAAATTATTGTTGCATTTGTATTGAATGAACATGTATGTATCTGTGTGTGTGTATATGTCCTGCTGTGTGGCTTCTGGCGATCACAGGTAGTCAGTCTTTGCAGCAAGCTAGCAGCAAGCATCTTCCTCAATGAGCTGCCTCACCAGACCTATTGTATGTGTGCTGGTCTTGTTTCTGAAGTCTTGCAAAATTCATGTGTCACCTGTTGTGGGGTTTTCTCTTTGTGTGTTTGTCAGCTCCCTCCTATTGTGTCGGGTTCTGTTTGGTTTTTCAAGAGTTTCAGTAAGGAGAGCATAGGCTCCTTACCAGTGGCTGTTGCCAAAGAAAATGTCTCTTCCTTCTCCAGCAACCACTGAATGCCACCACCACCACCACCACCCCAAAAAGAAAAAAGTATTTTGAGGGAGGAAAGGATTTATTTGGCTTATACTTTCACATCACAGTTCATCAAAGGCCATCAGGGATGGAACATCCTCTTCATGGTTTGCTTAGCCTGCTTTCCTGTAGAACCCAGGACCACTAGCCCAGGGGTGGCACCACCTACAAAGGGCACCTCCCCTGTCAGCCACCAACAGGCTTGCCTACAGCCTGTCCTTAGGAAATCATTGTCTAAATTGAGATGAGTCAACATGAAAACTACCAGGACGAATAGATTTGTGGCTGAGCATCTGTATTAATTACTTTCTGTTGCTGTGATAAAAAATGTCCTGAAAATATCAAACCAGGGAAGAAAAGGTGTGTTTTGGCTTACAATCCCAGAATCCATCAGAGCAGCAAGAGTGTGAGGCTAAGCCTTTTGGTTAGGAAGCAGAGTGAGAGGGAAGTGAGACCAGGCTGTATAACCTCAAAGCCCTCTTCCTAAGTGTTTCATAACCTTATGAATTTGTGCTACAAACGAGCTCATAGGAAATATTTTGTATTCATGTCACAACAGCTTCTTTCCTCCTCCTCCTCCTCTTCCTCCTCCTCCTCTTCCTCTTCCTCCTCCCCTCCCCTCCTCTCCTCCTCTTCCTCTTCTTCCTCCTCCCCTCCTCTTCCTCTTCCTCTTCCTCTCCTCTTCCTCTTCTCTCTCCTCTCCTCTTCCTCTTCCTCCTCCTCCTCTCCTCTCCTCTTCCTCTTCCTCTTCCTCCTCTCCTCTTCCTCTTCCTCTTCCTCCTCCTCCTCCTCCTCCCCTCTCCTCCCCTCTCCTNGTTCCAGCCAGCCCCGCTCACTCCAGTTGGCCCTGCTCGCTCCGATCGGCTCTGCTTGCTCCGGTTGGCCCTGCTCATTCTGGCTGTCCCTGTTCGGCCCCACTCCACTTGCTCCGGCCCCTGCTAGCTTCGGCTGCCCCTGCTTGCTCCGGCCGTCCCCGTTGGCTCGGTTCGCTCCAGACAGCCTCGCTTACTCCGGTTGGTCTCTCCGGTCCAAGAATTCATTTTTTTTTTTTTCCCCTTGTTCCTTTCAACCCCGCTTGCTCTGCTCGACCCCGCTCGCTCCGGCCAGCCCCACTTGCTCCTGGCCGCACCCGTACTGCCCCCGCTTGTTCCAGCCAGCCCTGCTCGCTCCGCTTGCTCCGGTTTGGCCCCGCTCGTTCCAGCCGTCCCCGTTTGGCCCCCCTCGCTCCGGCCCTGCTAGCTCCGGCATCCCTGCTTGCTCCAGCCGTCCCCGTTTGGCTCCATTCACTCCGGACAGCCTGGCTTGCTCCGGTTGGTCTCTCCAGTCCAAGGATTCATTTCTTATTATTCTTCATAAGTATGCTGTAGCTGACTTCAGACCACCAGAGGAGGGCGTCAGATCTTGTTACGGGTGGTTGTAAGCCACCATGTGGTTGCTGGGATTTGAATTCATCACCTTCGGAAGAGCAGTCGGGTGCTCTAACCCGCTGAGCCATCTCACCAGCCCCCGGATTCATTTCTTATTATTCTTCATAAGTACACTGTAGCTGACTTCAGACGCACCAGAGGAGGGTGTCAGATCTTTGTTATGGGTGGTTGTAAGCCACCATGTGGTTGCTGGGATTTGAATTCATCACCTTCGGAAGAGCAGTCGGGTGCTCTAACCCGCTGAGCCATCTCACCAGCCCTTTTTTTGTTTGTTTGTTTTTTTGAGATAGGGTTTCTCTGTATAACCCTGGCTGTCCTGGAACTCACTCTGTAGACCAGGCTGTCCTCAAACTCAGAAATCCGCCTGCCTCTGCCTCCCAAGTGCTGGGATTAAAGGCGTGCGCCACCACACCTGGCCTCCTTGTGTTTTCTTAACTTTGACTAGCGATGAATCCCTGCAGTTGCAGTTACCTGCTGCAGAGCGGTCTCTGACCAAAGCTGAGAGCAACATTGTCATAGACATAAAAAGGAAATCTGGCCGGGCATGGTTCGAGGCCAGCCTGGTCTACAAAGTGAGTTCTAGGACAGCCAGTGCTATACAGAGAAACCCTGTCTAGAAAAACCAAAAAAAAAAAAAAAAAGGAAATCTGATAGGCACAACATGTCTGTGTATTTAGGCAGCAGAGGCTTCATCCCCAGGCCCCATGACCTCCCTTGCCACAGGCTTCTGACCAGGTTTGCAGTCCCAGCTATGAATTCTCTCCAATGAATTCAGCTTCATATCTAACCAGAAAGCAGCTGGTCATCCCTATAACGGCCTTGGCAACACTGCGACCTTGGGAGCACGCTGCCTGGCTAGTTACTGGAATGACGCCTGATGGAGGAAGCCCAGTGATGACCATTCTCCCCAAGCAGAGGCCATAGCACCTTCAACACTGAGTGCGAACCCACAGGAAAGTTCCAGATGATCAGTGCCTGTCAAATACCCATGTACTGCCACCAGAACTTGTGGGGTCTTGTGCATAGGGTCTTTCCATTTAGCTCTGATTGGCAACCAACAGCAGTAGCAACTGCCTGTATTGTTTGGGGGGGGGGTTTCTGGTGCCTTCCTGACCAACAACTTACAGGAAGTACTTTACCCTAAGGGTTTTCCATGTAAAATATTCCTTGACTTACAATGAGGTTACAGCTTTGAGAGGGCAAAGCATTGTAAATTGGAAAGTTACTGAACAGGCAGGCATAATCTGTCAAACATCCTAACAACACAGCATGTGTTGTGATCTCTTGGCTATTCACCATGATAATTAAATAGTTGACAGAGGGTCAGTGAAATTGCTGAGCAGGTAATGTGCCAGCTCTGCAAGCCTGACAACTTGAGTCTTGTTCCCAGAAACCACACACTGGCTCAAGGAGAAACGGATTCCACAGAGTTGTCCTTTAATCTCCACATACATGTGCCATGTATGTTTCTGTGCACACATACACGGCTAATATATTTTTAGATTTGTTTTATATGTGTGAATGCTTCCTGCGTATATGTGCACCACAAGTATGCTTGTACTTGGAGACCAGAAGAGGGTGCCATGTCCTTTGGAACTGGAGTTATGGATGGTTGTACACCTCCATATAAGTGCAGATACCCACACCTGCGTCCTTTGCAGGGGCAGCAAGCGTTCTTTCCTGCCTAACCATTTCTCCAGTCCATAATAATATGGTTTTAAAAACTTAAAAAAAAAAGCATGGCTGTGAACTGCCTTGTGGTTGATGCCCAACACCACATTAAAGTGTCAGATCACATAGCAAATATCTGGGAAGATAAAAACTCAAAAAGCAGCTTAGAGTGACTGTGTCATAACTTGAGCCAGTTTAAGTTGGGGGGTCTGACAGACAGATCGTGCTATATGCATATTGTTTTATTCTACAGCTTCAATGTCTTTGTTCTTTTGTAATATACTGCCCAGGGCACATGCTAAAATCTCCAGTGTTGGATTAGAGTGAGGATGGCCTTCACTCCTGCCACGGGGAAGCATTCATCTCACAGTGATGCATTACATTAGCTCTGCTTTTACCACAGCTGTCTTCACAGGTTGAGAGTCTCCTCTCTTCCAAGTGTTAGGGTTATAGGCGTCTGCCACCATGCTTCCTCTAGCCCCAATGTAAGCTTTCCCTCAACCAAATCTTTGGTTACCCTAAAATATATTTTGCGCAAGAGGAGGAGGAGTCTTTTTTTTTTTTTTTTTTTTTTTTTTTTCGAGACAGGGTTTCTCTGTATAGCCCTGGCTGTCCTGGAACTCACTTTGTAGACCAGGCTGGCCTCGAACTCAGAAATCTGCCTGCCTCTGCCTTCCAAGTGCTGGGATTAAAGGAGTGNACAATGAGGATCAACATTGTCCCAAAGAACTCCACACTCCGAATCAACCAGAAGTAGTCTAACGAGATCTATGACCTTTCCCTTCTAACCTTTCCTGCCTCCCTGGTGTTGGGGGTTGGAAGGGATTGGGGTGAATGAGGGTGGTACATATAAGAACCCAGTAAAATAGCCAATAAGTATAGTTACAGGGTTTTTCTGTGTAGCCCTAGCTGTCCAGGAATTCTCTTTGTAAATCAGGCTGGCCTTGCATTCAGACATCCACCTGCCTCCGCCTCCATGTCCTGGGATTAAAGGCATGCGCCACCATGCCTGGCAAAGACTCTTGTCCTTTTTTTTTTTTTTTCCCCAGACAGGGTTTCTCTGTATAGGCCTGGCTGTCCTGGAACTCACTCTGTAGACCAGGCTGGTCTCAAACTCAGAAATCCACCTGCCTCTGCTTCCCAAGTGCTGGGATTAAAGGCATGCACCACCATTGCCCAGTGACTCTTATCTTTAAAAAAAAAAAAAATAAGAGAAATCAGATATAACGATGGGTTCCAGTTTGAAGTGATGCATTTGTTCTAAGGGGCATTTCAAGTTCACATCTGATTTCAGGGTGTCCCTTTGCAGACATTAAGAGTTGCGAAATAGCACCACGTGTCAAGCAGGTGAACATAGGGAATAGTTTAGTCTAGGACTCCACTTGGTTTGTACTGTGTGCCTACTCCTCTTCCTGTAAAGCAAGTTGCAGCCTGGGACCCTTACCTACATATGCCATGCCCACATCCCTCTCTTAGCAACGTAGCTAGCAACCTGCTCGCAAATGAGGACCCCTGCCTGTATGCACATACCACTCTGAACAATGGGGTAAATCTCTCTTCCCCTTAACCACTGTCACATTTGGTAGGTTCTATTCAATTCGTCCTCAAAGTGGAGTTTTAGGGAGAACCCCCTACCTACCACTCTTATGCCTGTGCGTAATTGGTTATGCATATGACTAAAGTCAGATTCACTATGGGAAGGGACGTACAGAGTTGGGAAATGGTTATAGAATAATCTGTCAATAAGATAGAAACCTACCACACTTAGGGACTAGCCACTCCTTCCTTTACACTCCATAAAAAAGCCCAAGGGAATAGCCTTTCTAATCTGTTGTTTTGCTTTGGATAAGGTAACTTTGCTACTTTGCAATCGGAGTACATCTTTCTTTCTTGTGTAAAATGCCAAGATCCTGAGATTTCTGTCCAGACCACCCAGACCCTCCGCTAGCAGCAAACCCGTTCCTTTTGTTGTCAAATTACAACCTTGGACCTCTTTGGAAGAAATACGTCACTGGGGGTGGGCTTTTAGAGTCCATGATTTGCTGCTGTTCTGGTTGGCTTACTCTGCTTCGTGTTTGTGGTTGAAGAGGTGAGGTCCAGCCTCTTAACCTGGCTGCCTGCTGCTATTATGGACTTCGCCTCTGGACCCATAAGTCAAAACGAACTCTTCCATAAGGTTTTGGTCATGGCGTCTTAATACAAAAAGTAACCTGCGCACCCTTTGAGAGGCTTCGTTTTGGCTTTTCATTTGTTGGGATGAACTCACTGTGAACACTACCTTGAACTTGAGCTTAGCTGCCTCGGGGCCAGGATTTGTGGGCATGACAACCAGTCTTGGCATGGCCACCTTCTTTGCAGAGAGAGCAGCTTGTCTGCATTCACTCTCTCTGATAACAAGGGAGGAGGTGCTCATCTTACCCTCTCCAGTTTATCCTTCCCTAGAAGCTAATCTTCTTAGAGATTATCGCCTCTGGTAATCCTAAACCCCTCTCTATAGGCACCTTATTAGTGTATAAGATGAACCAACTTATTTATTTTGTGACTGGATCTTCCTGTGCTGCTTCTGTCACCGGTGTCAAATTCCTCGGCTAGGACAACTGGCATGTACCACTGGTACAAGTCCTAAGTTAGCTTATTTAAATGTTTATAAAAGCAGTTCTCATGGTTACTAGCATATGTTGACTTTTTGCTGCTATGTCAGCTACCCCAGATGATGAGCATATAAAGTGGAAAGGTCCATGTGGCTCACACCAGGGGCTCCGCTGCTTATGAGCCCTGCTGAGGCAGCATCTCTTGCAGGGATTACTTGGTAGAGTGAAGTTGCTAGCTTGTGACCAGGAAGTGAAAGGGGAAAGAGATGGGGTGCTGGGGTACCCCACTGAGGGCACACCTCCACCGAACTAGAAGACCTCCCAGGAGACCTCTTTCAGCATTTCTTCCACAGAAACAATACCAAACTGTGGATAACATCCTTACCACAGAGGACTTTGGGGGACAATTAAGCATAGCATGTGAAGTGAATTGGTGATCAACACAGCATGGTTTGAAAGGTTTTGAATTCAGATTAATATTGTAGCCTTAGCCTTGTTGGAATCTTCCATGTGACCTGAACATGAAGTTTTGTTTCCTAGTGTGTCAAATGGAAGTAAATATCTTCCTTAGAGACAAAGTCTCCTTAGGTAACCCAAGTGCTGGCCAGCCTGGAACTCACCACGTAGTCTCGTATGGTAAACATCTTGGGTAAATAATAAATTATTGAAGGAGCTCATTGGAATCTTTGCTGTAACTGTAAGGGCAACATCAAGAGGCTCACAGCTGCCTGTGACTCCAGTTCCAGGGGAATCTTATGCCCTTTGGCCTCTACAGTCAACTGCATACATCTAGTACACATAAATCTACAAAGGCACACAAAGATACACATAAGTAAAAGTGGAACCCAAAATGAATACATTGAGTCAGTTTTATAAAGATAGCACAAAGATGATAAAATTACTGAGTATATTCCCTAACATTTATTAAACAAACTCAGGATACATTTAAAGATTTTTCATTGCAAAATGAAATGACCTGGTTATAAAACAGAAGATAGTCACTTCACATTTCTGTACCCATTCTGTTTCTCTTTCTGCTGAGTATGGTGGTCACACCCATAGTCACAGCACTTGGGAAGCCAGGGCAGGAGATCAAGAGTTTGAAGCCTGTTGGCAACACACAGAGAAATTGTCTTTAAAAAGCTAACAAGGGCTGGAGAGGTGGTTCCACCTTTCAGAGCATATACTACTACTACTACTATTGCAGCTGTCCTGTGTTGCAGGAAATATTAAAAATGAACCCACCAACTCTCCTTGCTTCTTCTCTCAACCCCGAAACTCCCTGGCAGGGATGGACCACACTCCTGCACTCTAGCCACCAGCAACTCTCTCCAGATAGCTTCCCAAAACATCTGGCTGAGCCACTAGTTCCCTCTCCACCATCAGTGGTCCCATATTCCAGTAACCAAGTAAGGCAAAACTCTTGAACCTTATAAGTAACCAGTCAGTTTATGTATCAATAAATTCTCAATTTATAGGAAGCCAATACAATAATTTCAGAACCAATTGATAATGATACAAACTTTATCCCAGTTATTCTGATCTTATGATATCATAACTACCTGTGTCTGGTTAAAGCCATGGCTGGTTCACGTCCTCCCATTCTCCTTCCCTCTTCTTCACCCCCCCCCCCACACACACACACTGTGTCTCTGCAACTCTTAGCTCTGCCTCCCTTTTCCTTGTCCAATCACAGGCCTCCTGCTGCCCTAATGTGATTGGGCAGGGAAAAATCCTGCAACAGTCCTGGGTTCAGTTCCTGGCACCCATATCCAGTAGCTCACAGCTGCCTATGGCTTCAGTTCTAGAAGATCCAGTGTCATCTGGCTTCCCTCAGGCATCTACATGCCTGTGGTGCATTTAAACACATGAAAACCCACATAAATTCATTTAAAAGTAAACCTAAACACACCATAACTAGGAACAATTCTATGAATCCTGTATTTGGGAAGAGCTTAGCGAGATGCCTTTGTTTCTCAGGCAAGCTGGCACAGGCTGGCAGTTATGGGGAGCGGGGAGCCTTACTCTATTTTTTTTTTAAAGATTTATTTATTATATTATATGTAAGTACATTGTAGCTGTCCTCAGACACTCCAGAAGAAGGCATCAGATTTCGTTACGGGTGGTTGTGAGCCACCATGTGGTTGCTGGGATTTGAACTCTGGACCTTCGGAAGATCAGTCGGCGCTCCCAACCACTGAGCCATCTCTCCAGCCCCATCTATTTTATTTTTGAGACAATCTCACTATCTATCCCTAGATGGTCTGGACCCTGTATGTAGACCAGATGGGCCTGTAATCCTGATATCCTCATGCCTCTGTCTCCAGAGTGCTGAGATTAAGATTTATTTATTTATTTTTTATTTTTTAAGATTCATTCTATTTTATTATATGTAAGTACACTGTAGCTGTCCTCAGACACTCCAGAAGAGGGAGCCAGATCTCGTTACGGATGGTTGTGAGCCACCATGTGGTTGCTGGGATTTGAACTTATCACCTTTGGAAGAGCAGTCGGGTGCTCTTACCCGCTGAGCCATCTCACCAGCCCTGATTTATTTACTTTTTAAGATTAGTGGCCAGCTGTGGTGGCGCATGCCTTTAATCCCAGCACTCAGGAGGCAGAGGCAGGTGGATTTCTGAGTTTGAGGCCAGCCTGGTCTACAAAGTGAGTTCCAGGACAGCCAGGGCTATACAGAGAAACCCTGTCTCGAAAAAAAAAAAAAAAAAAGTGTGTATGCATATCTCTTATGCATTGTGTCAGACACCATGACCAAAGCAAGTTGTGGAGGAAAGGGTTTATTTGGCTTACACTTCCATGTCACAGTCCATCACTGAAGGGACTCAACGCAAGGGAGAACTCAAATGGGGCAAGAACCTAAAGAGCCAAAGCCAAGGGCATAGAGGGTGCTGCTTACTAGCTTGCTCTTTTATTTATTTATTTTTTGAGAGTTATTTTATGTATATGAGTACATTGTACTGGGACAGATAGTTGTGAGCCATCATGTGGTTGCTGGGTATTAAACTCAGGACCTCTGCTTGCTCCAGCCCCACTCTCTCCGGTCCAAAGATTTATTTATTATTATATGTAAGTATACTGTAGCTGTCTTCAGACACACCAGAAGAGAGGGCGTCAGACCTCACCACAGATGGTTGTGAGCCACCATGTGGGTGCTGGGATTTGAACTCAGGGCCTTCAGAAGAGCGGTCAGTGGTCCTAACCACTGAGCCGTCTCTCTCTCCAGCCCACTAGCTTGTGCTTTATGGCTTGCTCATCCTGCTTTTTTTTTTTTTTTTGGTTTTTCGAGATAGGGTTTCTCTGTATAGCACTGGCTGTCCTGGAACTCACTTTGTAGACCAGGCTGTCCTCGAACTCAGAAATTCGCCTGCCTCTGCCTCCTGAGTGCTGGGATTAAAGGCATGCGCCACTACGCCCAGCTTCATCCTGCTTTCTTATAGAACCCAGAATCAACATACCTGGGTGGCCCCACCTACAATGGGCTGACCCTCCCACATCAGTCATTAATTAGAAAAATGTCCTATAGGTTTCCTACAGCCCAGGAGGTGTTTTCTCAGTTGAGGTCCATTTATATGTGTGCACAGTATGGGTATTGATGGAGGCAGTACTGGATCTCAAGAGCTGGAGCTGAAGAAGGCTGTGAGCTGCCATGTAGGTGCTGGAAATCAAACCCTGATCCTGCGCTCTTAATGAGTGAGTCACTCGTCCAGGCTCAGGCTCCGAGCTTTAAATGCCAGACACAGCTCTTAAGTACTCAGGTTAGAGGCACATGCTTTAGAGGCACATGCTTTGGAGTTTGAGTGAGTGGACTAGCACCCAGCAGCTAGCACCCAGCTACTAAGTATTACTGCCTCTTGACTCAGAGTGCCAAGACCTTTGGCCTTCTGTGAGAGTAGTATGGTTGTTGTCCTGGAACTCACTTTGTAGACCAGGCTGGCCTTGAACTCAGAAATCTGCTTGCCTCTCTCTCCTGAGTGCTGGGCAGTATGTGCTCTTAATCTCAAAGTTATCTTTCCTTCTCTCCTCCCCGCTTCTGCTCTCATCTCTTCTACTCCCTTCCTCTCCTCTCTTTTCTCCTTCCTTTTCCTTCCTCTCCCTTACATTGCATTTTTGAGACAAGGTCTCACTCTGATGCCCAGGCTAGTTTGGAATTCATGATGTGTAGCCCAGACTGGCTTGGAACCCACAAGCCAGTAACTCTCCTGTTAGAGGAGGGCATCAGATCTCATTACAGATGGTTATGAGCCACCACGTCGTTGCTGGGAATTGAACTCAGGACCTCTGAAAGAGCAGTCAGTACTCTTAACCGCTGAGCCATCTCTCCAGCCCCTCTAAGGGGCAGACTCTTAGTATTATGAGCTCCAGTGTTAAAACCAACCAACCAACCAACCAACCAATTAAACTTTATTTGCCATATGTAGCAAATTATAGGATGGACAGTTACACACACATATACATATAGCAGTGATTCGAAATTCAAATTTAACTGGATCTATCTTCTGTCTGGCAACACAAGCTAGTGCAACAGGCTATGTGTGATCTCCCAAGGTTCTATCCCTCTCTATTGTGCGCAAGTTTCTCGGCCTTTTTATCTCTTGAAATGAAAGGTATTAACTCCGCCCACAGGTGCAGTATGTGCGGCAAGCAGCGAGGAGTTCTCATGGGAAGGGCTACTGATGGCTGCTCGAATCCTGCTTTGACACTTGTTTCCCAAAAGCGGCTTCCAGTACAGGTCGCACAGGCCTGGCAGGAGGCCGACCGCCCGTCTCCAAGATGGCGGCTGCGGCGTCCGCCAGGAGTCAAGATGACGGCCCACGGCCACGCCTGCGCTCTGGGCTCTCCTCCCCTTAGTCTCGCTGGGGCGGGGGGCGCGACTCCGGTTGCCTTGTGCCGGTTGTCTTCCACCGCGGTGGCGGTCGCCGCGGCTCCCTGTCGCGCGCCATGCAACTCCTCTGCTGGTGGCAAGTCCTGCTGTGGGTGCTGGGCCTTCCGGCCCGCGGCCTGGAGGGTGAGTGCCGGCTGGGTCGGGCGAAGGCGGCTGCGTGGGGCGTCGAGCTGCCACCCGCGGGCGGTGCGGGACGGTGCGTGGCGGTGGGGGTGCTGGGCGGCGGAGGCCGAGCCTGCCCAGGCCCTTCGGCGAGCCTGACCCGATACTCTTGGCGATGCGCACTTTATGATCAGCCATCATCGGCAGACACCTGACTTTTGTTGGGTCCTGATTAGAATCCCCGAGCTCTGATCTCCTTCAGTCCTTCCAGCCGCCGCGGGAGACAGCTTCCGTTAATACCTTCATTTCACAGGCTGGGGACGGGGAGGCTTATTTGCCTGTTCGCACTTTGTAGTAAATAATCAGAGCCTGAGGTCTCTCGGACTTCAGAGTTCACGCCGGAGTCGATCTTGCCGGGCCCCTGTTTGAAAGTGGCCACTCTTGCTCAGTGGGGATCTGTATGAAAGGAGACACCAGAAAACCAACATCAGATTCCTGGGGCCCATGTTTATGTGGGGACCCCTTTAAGTGGGAAAAGGAGCCACTCTGTGCTAGAGTGGGGAGCAGAGAGAGGACTTCTTAGTTCATGGCTCTTTTATCCACTCCTATTAAAAGTCCATTTCTTTCGGATTTATTTATTTATTTTTAGTTGGTTAGTTTGTTTTTTGAGACAGTGTTTCTCTCTGGAGCCTGGCTGTCCTAGAACTTACTCTGTAGGCCAGGCTAGCCTCTAACTCAAGAGATCTGCTTGTCTCTGCCTCCCTAGTGCTGGGATTAAATTCCACCACTGCCTGTTTTACACCAAACATTTTTGTTGCTATTGTCATTTGTTTTGAGACAGCCCAGACTGGCCCCGGCTTGGTGATCCTCCTGCCTGCCTGTGATTACAGACCTCACTGTTTCCATTTAGGGATGCCCAACCTGGAACTGAGACTCAGAACCTAAGTCCTCTTTCAACCATATGCCGCCAGAGATGGGGGCCTGAGATGGAAGCCAGTGTCTGTCAGATCTCACAGCCCAAAATTGGAATTTTCATTCTATTTAATCACTAGCCTTAAAAATGAAGATGTATGGAATAGTGGGCTCTCTAGACTTCTTTCTTAAAAAGAAGGCACATGAACAAGCAGAGAATGGGGTCAGAGTGTTGTAATCAGCCCCGGCCCCCTCCATCAGGGTTTATTACAGGCCTGTGGTGTTCCTGAGCAGAAAGCAGCAAGGCTGGGAAACTGCTCCCTTTGGCTGTGTTAGCTGTCTTAAGGTTCTAGATGGGTTCAGCAGCTGCCACCAGATGTGGTGGCACAGGCCTGTGATCCCACCCCAGCGTAGTTGGAGGCAGAAGGATGGGGAGTTCAAAGCCTATAGCAGACAAAAGAAACAAAACAATATTAGGTTTTTAGTTTCTCTACATTCAATGAATACATTAATAGTTCTTCATAGCCGGGCGGTGGTGGTGGTGCACGCTTTTAATCCCAGCACTTGGGAGGCAGAGGCAGGCGGATTTCTGAGTTCGAGGCCAGCCTGGTCTACAAAGTGAGTTCCAGGACAGCCAGGGCTATACAGAGAAACCCTGTCTCGAAAAACAAAACAAAACAAAACAAAACAATTCTTCATAAATACTCAGATTTCCCAGAGTTGGTAGTCATTGTGAACTCCTTGCAAAATGCACGATTGGCTCACACATTCGTGCAGACCCTGAAGATACCACCAACTGACTAGGGTATTGGTCACGTGGCTAGGCTATAGCTTTGGCATAAAAGAACCTTCACCAGCTGGCTCCGCCTCCGAGTGGCTGAAAATACAAGGCTTTCCCTTCCCCCAGATCCCCAGCAGATACTATTGACGGACTAGCATCTGGTTTTAGGGGTTCTGCCCAGGTACCTAGGAATGACAGTGAACAACTGGCCATGAGTTCCAAGGTCCTGTAGTCTTTACTAAGTCAGTCAGTGGCTTGCTAGTTTGTTACTTTTTTTTGGGCATGTGTCACAATGTAGCCCATTCTAGTTTGAAGTCACAGAAATCCCCCTGCCTCAGGTTCCCTGTGACTGGGATTATAGGAGTGATCTACCAGCTCAGCTCACTGAGTCTTTCCATGAATTCTGTGCATTGGACTGCTGGGCCCCAGTGTGCATGGGAGGGCTAGACAAAGTGAAGGGCCTGCCTTCCTAACAGCAGGTATCAAATGGATACAAATTATTAAGTGAATTATGGGGGTGGGAAATACATCTAGGGAAGCCCAGCGCATTGCCGGGTGCCGTCTGGAGACTGCTTACCCTGCTGTCAAGGGTAGGATGGGTGTCTTTGTGGAAGTGAAAGGATCCTGAGTTTGCCTGGAGATGAAGAGGTGGCGCAGAGGACTTTCTTAGCTGAGAAACCATTCTCAGGAACAGTCCAAGGCAGGATGGGGGACAGTGAGAGTGATCAGGGACCAGACAGTCAATCACACAGGGCAGGGCATGCCACTCAAAGAGTTTTAAACTGGGGTGAAGCAAGTCCAGGTCTGACGAGGTCTGAAGGGAGATGGACCAAAAGCAGGTGCCCAGGAGAAAGTAAGTATCTGGAGGGTACCACTGGGGAGAGAGACAGGTTAGTTAGTCCTGGAACTCACTCTGTAGACCAGGCTGGCCTTGAACTCAGAAATCTGCCTGCCTCTGCCTCCCAAGTGCTGGGATTAAAGGCTTGCGCCACCACTGCCTGGCTATTTATTTATTTATTTATTTATTATGTAAACAGCAGTCTCCTGCATGTATGCCTGAAGACCAGAAGAGGGCGTCAGATCTCACTAAAGATGGTTGTGAGCCACCATGTGGTTGCTGGGAATTGAACTCAGAATCTCTGGAAGAGCAGCCAGTGCTCTTTTAACCTCTGAGCTATCTCTCCAGCCTCTTGTTACCTTTTCCAAACTGATTGTCTGCAGTGCAATTTTTGGTTTTTTTTTTTGTTTGTTTGTTTGTTTGTTTTTGTCCTTCACGTGGCAAATCGCAGGTTTCTGGTGTGTTCTGGGTTTGCCTTTTTTTTTTTTTTAAAGATTTATTTTATTTATTATATGTAAGTACACTGTAGCTGTCTTCAGGCATTCCAGAAGAGGGCGCCAGATCTCATTAAGGATGGTTGTGAGCCACCATGTGGTTGCTGGGATTTGAACTTATCACCTTCGGAAGAGCAGTCGGGTGCTCTTACCCGCTGAGCCATCTCACCAGCCCCCCTGGGTTTGCCTTTTTACCTGGCTTCTTTTTATACACCATCTGTGGTCTCCAGAACTGGAGATGGCATTGACTCTCTTTTAGTAAAATGGAAACTTTTTTCTCCATCGGGATAGGTCTCTTTTTGGAAGATAATTGTAAGTCTTTGGGGTTCATTTGCTTCAAGTCAGATATGACAGTATGCTGCCCTGCTTTAGTTGCAGAGGACAGTGGTCACATGTGGCGGGAGGAGCGGCCCGTCCCCGCTCTCCAGGTAGGAGCTGTGTATCTGCATGAAGAGGAGGCTGCTCAGGGCCATCGGGACCAGGCAAGAGTGGCAGAACCCACGGGGGCCTCTCTGGATCCACGCGGAGATCCCATGGTGGTGTTGTCAGTGGTCCCCGGAGCAGCTGAGGACCAACGGAGCACGGAGGCCCACGATGGCACCTGCAGTGCTCAGGGAGAGGAGGACCCGCGCTGCGGCCGAGAGAATCTCTTCGGGCTGCAGGGTGCAGGCGGCTTTACGGATCGGGAAGAGGAGTACTATGCTGAGCCCGGAGTGGCTGAGGCCGAGCCCGTAGCCACCGAGGATGCCAACAGCACCGACAGCCTCAAGTCCCCCAAGGTGAACTGCGAGGAGAGGAATGTGACCGGGCTAGAAAACTTCACTCTGAAGATTTTAAATATGTCCCAGGTAGGAAGCAGGTGTTAATGTCTGTCTGGCCCTTGTGTCTCTATATCTGTCTCTATGTCTCTGTCTTTCTTTTCAAGCTCACCTTATGATCTAATACTCGTCAGCTTTTGGATGGATATTGTCCAGGTTGGTCTCCAACCCCTGGGCTCAGGTGGGCATAACCAGAGCATGCTGCCTCAGCATGCGTTCTGCTCAGCCTCTTCCCTGTTACTCCGTGAGGATGGTGTCGAATGACTGCCACAGCGCGGCCCGCTGCTGCTCTGTTTGGACAGCTCTCATGTATCTTAGGTTGGCCTTCAATTGCTGTGTAGCAAAAGATGACCTATGACTTTATTTTTATTTTGTTTTAAGATTTATTATTTATTTATTCATTTATATAAGTACACTGTAGCTGCCTTCAGACACACCAGAAGAGGGTGTCAGATCCCATTAAAGATGGTTGTGAGCCACCATGTGGTTGCTGGGACTTGAACTCAGGACCTCTGGAAAAGCAATCAGTGCTCTTACCCACTGAGCCATCTCTCCAGCCTGACCTATGACTTTAAATGTTGACTCTTCTGCCTCAGCCTCTGGAGTGCTGGGGTCTCAGGTCTGCACTACCACCTTAATATCATGAGGTGTTGGGGATTTGTATTGCAGCCCTGCTGTCTTAAAAGAAAAGGTGGGCTGGCGAGATGGCTCAGTGGTTAAGAGCGCCGACTGCTCTTCTGAAGGTCCCGAGTTCAAATCCCAGCAACCACATGGTGACTCATAACCATCCATAATGAAATCTGATGCTCTCTTCTGAGTGTCTGAAGACAGCTACAGTGTACTTACATATAATAAATAAATCTTTAAAGCCGGGCGTGGTGGCGCACGCCATAAAAAAAAAAAAAAAAAGAAAAGGTGACCAAAAGCCAGTTGTTCTTAGAATACCCCTACTATTTTTGTTTGTTTGTTTGTTTGTTTTTTGGTTTTTCGAGACAGGGTTTCTCTATGTAGCCCTGGCTGTCCTGGAACTCACTTTGTAGACCAGACTGGCCTCGAACTCAGAAAACCACCTGCCTCTGCCTCCCTAGTGCTGGGATTAAAGGCAAGCACCACCACGCCCGGCTAGAATACCCCTACTATTAAGGCCATGGAAAATGTCCTACTGGACACCCAGGCGCTTGTGATCAGAATCCTGGCAGTTTCCTTTTCTGGAGCTGAGATTAGCTCGGGGATAGAGCATTTGCCTCACTTGTGTAAGGCTCTGGGTTCAATCCCCAGCACCACCAAAAAATAAGTGTTTTTTTAAAAAGTCTGAATGAGGGGCTAGAGAGATGGCTCAACAGCGAAGGGAGCAGACTGCTCTTCCAGAGGACCCAAGTTCAATTCCCAGCACCCACACTGTATGGCACACAGTCACATGTAACTCTAGCTCCAGGGAATCCAGTGCCCTCTCTGACCTCCAGTGCCTCTGCTCAGGTACACACATGATTAAAAAATAATAAAAATCTTTTTTTTTTTTTTTTTTTTTTTTTGGTTTTTCGAGACAGGGTTTCTCTGTATAGCCCTGGCTGTCCTGGAACTCACTTTGTAGACCAGGCTGGCCTCGAACTCAGAAATCCACCTGCCTCTGCCTCCCGAGTGCTGGGATTAAAGGCGTGCGCCACCACGCCCGGCAAAAATCTTTTTTTTAAAGAAAAGAAAATCTGAATGACTAAAACTTGAGTTTGATATTTAGGCTGGAAACTGTGTTACAGTACTGAAATTTCTCTTCTCTCTCAAGACTGTGAGTCTCGTGCCTGCTCTGAAACCTTAGCTCTGAGGGCAATGGTGGCTCACTGTCATGGAGGGCATGACATAGTTAATTCATGCAGCTTCTCCAGATCTAGGGTCAGCCTGGCTCACATTCCCTCCAGAACACTGTCCTCAGGCACCTGCAGGGCTGTTTTGTTGTCACACGTGTGGCCTAGCCAGTCTGGGTTACAGCTCGAACACCTGGGGCAGGAGTGGTGCTCGCTTGACTTGGCTCCGTCGACTAGCACAAACCTTTGACCTTTGGCCTCACACATTGATCTTAGCTCTGGCAAGATGACAGTTTGAAAGTGATATTGTCTTAGTTAGGGTCTTACTGCTTTGAAGGAACACCATGACCAAGGCAACTCTTATAAAGGCAAACATTTAATTGGTGCTAGCTTACAGGTTCAGAGGTTTAGTCCATTATCAACATGGTGGGCGGTGTGCAAGAAGACATGGCTTGCTGGGCATGCTGGCGCATACCTTTAATCCCAGCACTTGGGAGGCAGAGGCAGGTGGATTTCTGAGTTCGAGGCCAGCCTGGTCTACAGAGTGAGTTCCAGGACAGCCAGGGCTACCCAGACAAACCCTGTCTCGAAAAACCAAAAAAAAAAAAAAAAAAAAAAAAAAAGACATGGCTCTGGAGGAGCTGAGAGTTCTGCCTCTTGATCTGAAGGCAGCAGAAGGGCACTGGAATTCCATATGGAGCTTGAGCATAGGACCTTAAATCCCACCCCCACAGTGACACACCTCCTCCAGCAAGGCCACAACTCCTAATAGTGCCACTCTCTATGGGCCAGGCATCTAACACATGGGTCTTCGGGGGGCCAAACCTATTCAACCCACCTCAGATGTGTTATCTTTTTCTTACTGTAACATACTTATAAAATACCTGGGGTAACCAACTTAACAAGAGGAAAAGCTCGTTTTAGCTCACAGGTTTGGAGCCACCACTTGGCTCCGTTGTTTCTGGGCCTGTGTTGAGGCAGCACACCCTGGTAGAACTCGTGTTGGGAAAATCCCTCACCTCCTGGGGACTGGGAAGTCAAAAGAAAATGAAGAGGTCAAGGTTTGTTCAATTTCTAGTACCCACATGGTTTTATTCCTAGCACCAGGCTGTAACTGTGCTTTCAGGGGATCTGATGCCCTCTTCTGGCCACCACAGGCACCAGGCACATTTGTGGTGCATGAACACGCAGCAGAAGACTCATAAACAATAGTTGAGCATCCTGCAATGACCTATGATGACCTTCCAGGAGAGCTTACTTTCTTTTCTTTTTTTTTTTTTTTTTAAGATTTATTTATTTATTATATGTAAGTACATCGTAGCTGCCTTCAGATATTCCAGAAGAAGGAGTCAGATCTCATTACGGAGGGTTCTGAGCCACCATGTGGTTGCTGGGATTTGAACTCAGGACCTTCGGAAGAGCAGTCAGTGCTCTTAACCGCTGAGCCATCTCTCCAGCCCTGAGAGCTTACTTTTAACGCTGGAACTACTTTCCAGGGGCTCCACAGAGTGGGGTGAGCCTCCAGCAAATGTGTCTAGCCAAGCAGTTACGATGCCTGCTGCTCTTCCAGTGAACCTGAGTTCTGCTCCAAACACCATTGTTGGGCATCCTACAACTGCCTGTAGTTCCTGTTCCAGGGGTCTGATGCCCTCTGCTGGCTTCCATGAGTATCTGCCTGCACATACATGTGCAAACGTGCATACATACTCACAAACACATAACAAAATTCAATCTTAAAAGCTGTAACCCATAGCATCTGAGATGTACAGTTCAGTGTCACGGCACACACACAGGAGCCGTGGTGGTCTGTGTGTGCCGGGAGTGCTTAGTGTTTGATTTGACCGCTTAAGAAAACACGGAAGTATCAAGTATCGATGGGAAAGCTTAGAGATGAGTGTGCCCTGTCATTCAGAGTGTGTTCCTGCTGGCTCGTGGTGGTCTCCGTCAGTCTCCATCCTCTCTGCCCTCCTGCTGACCACTCCCTAGAACAGCAGTGTGTCCTCTTTATGGGGATCCTTTCAGAAACACACACAGGTGCTTTGTGTTTGTTTTGTATCCCTGGCTGTCCTGGAACTCACAATGTAGACCAGGCTGGCCTTGAACCTAGAGAGTTCCTTCCCGCCTCCCTGCCTAGCTGGCACATGCACACTTAACACCAACCTTAACTATTGTGCTTTTCTTTGCAGGACCTCATGGATTTCCTAAACCCAAATGGTAGTGACTGCACGTTGGTCCTCTTCTACACCCCGTGGTGCCGTTTTTCTGCAAGCCTGGCTCCTCATTTTAACTCCCTGCCCCGGGCATTTCCCACACTCGGCTTCTTGGCTCTGGATGCCTCTCAGCACAGCAGGTATCCTTGGCAGAGCATGGCTTGTCTTTCCAGCTGATGGTCTTGGTCACAGGGAGCCCTTGGTTAAGCTGCAAGTAGGGACAGTCACGGGGCTTTGTAACAGGCTACTGGTCATCAGGCTCCTGGGAGCTGGTGGCGTCCAGTTCTGTGTGTGGTGGATGGAAGAGCAGCAGGTAATGGGGTCAGAGGACCTTGGACGGTCCAGATCAGACTAAACTAGTCCTCGTGGTACCACAGTAGGGCACCTGTCTGCACCAGTGCCTGCAGTGCAGTTGTGGTACCACAGTAGGGCGTCTGTCTGCTCCTGCAGTGCAGTTGTAAGCCCTGTGCTGTGCCTATGCATGGTTTTTGTTTTTGTTTTTTTTTTAATTTTCATCTTTTAAAAGTACTTTTGGGGCTGGTGAGATGGCTCAGCGGGTAAGAGCACCCGACTGCTCTTCCGAAGGTGATAATTTCAAATCCCAGCATCCACATGGTGGCTCACAACCATCCGTAACGAGATCTGGCGCCCTCTTCTGGAGTGTCTGAAGACAGCTACAGTGTACTTACATATAATAAATAGAATGAATCTTAAAAAAAAAAAAAAAAAAGTACTTTTATAGCCAGGCGTTGTGGCGCACGCCTTTAATCCCAGCACTCGGGAGGCAGAGGCAGGTGGATCTCTGAGTTCGAGGCCAGCCTGGTCTACAGAGTGAGTTCCAGGACAGCCAGGGCTATACAGAGAAACCCTGTCTCGAAAAACCAAAAAAAAAAAAAAGTACTTTTAATCCCAAGAGAACAGCTGTAGGCTGTTCATCAATGTGCCTACCTTGCCTTTTAACCTTATTTTTTTCATATTATTTATTTGTTTGTGTGTTTTCCTTGTTTATGAAGAAATAAATTGTCCCTCAAGTAATTATCATTTTTTAGAGATTTTTTTCATTTATGGTTCTCTAGAGAAACAGAGCTGATTTTATATATATATATATATATATATATATATATATATATATATATATAACATCTATCTATCTATGTTATATATATATCACACACACACAGACACACACACATGGACTTATTAGAGTGGTCTACAGGCTATGGTTCAGCTAGACCAACAATAGCTGTCTCCTCATAAAATGGTCAAGAATCCGGTAACTGTTGAGTCTCCAAGGCTATATGTCTTAGCTGCTCTACAGTCTGCATGGGAATCCCAAAGAAATCCATTCAAACATCATCAGTGAAGGGATGGCTCCGGGGCAGGCAAATGTCAGTGAAGGAATAGCTCCCAGGCAGGATGGAAGGACTTGCTAGCGAGAGTGAGGGCAAGCAGGCAAAAAGCCAAGCCTCCGCCTTCCATGTTCTTTTATGTAGGTGGCCACCAGAAGGTATGACCCAGTTTTAGGGTGAGTCTTCTCTCTTCGAATGATCCAGTCGGGAAGACACTTCACACAGCTGCTTGGGTTTTAGTTGATGCCACATATGGTCAAAGTGACAAACAAGATTAGCCATTGCACTTGGAATGTGAGTGCCTGCATGTGGAGGCAGGGATACTCTGAGCTGAGGTGACAGGCAGCGGGGACCTGCCCCATAGAGGTCCTCCAGGAGGCAGTCTGTGGGTGCTCTGAGCTCCTGAGCCGTCTCTTCCATCCTGAGTAACTCCTCTGTCTGCTTCGGGAAAGTGTGTGCATGGGCTGGCCTGAGGGATGGCAGTGTTTGTCAAGCTCAGAAGGGAGCACTCTGGGGCTGGGCCGCCCTCTTCTCCGCTCTCTCTTCCGAAGGCTTTAGCATCCTCCTTGCTGCCTTGGTTCACCTCGTTAAGTGTCTCGATTATGCCTGGATTATGGAGGACACTGTCATTACAGAGGGTGGAGCACGTGCTTGATCGGATGGCTACATCAGAATGACACGAGTGACATGGCTCACCCAACAGTGCTTGTCAGTGCTGGGAGAAACTGAGGCTCAGTGAGGCTAAGCAGTGTCCCCAAAGGTCATAGCTGATTCTGTCCTCAGACCACTGCTAGAACCCGGCCTGGCCATGTGAAGGCAAAAGAAGCCTGCAGACCACCTCTGCCAAGTCCTCCCTCCCTAGTTTTGAGCCTCCCGCTGTGTAGACTGAGCCAGGATTCCTTGGCACCAATCTGGGGAAGGGTTGCTTACTGTACGCTGATCTTTTTGGAAGGAAGGGATGGCCATTCTAAAGTTTGAAGTTTTTTTTGTTGTTTTTTTTCTGTCAAGAAAATTGACACACTGTGCTTCATCCATGAATTATAATTTTCTGCTCTGTGTTGTTTTGACATTTGGAATTGCTGGGTCATGGCTAGAATCATGTGCTAATACCAACTGATTTGGATTGCAGAACAGGACTGCCCCAGCCCTGAACCATAAGGCCGTGCGTGGCAAGGAACAGAGCAAAAGTCAAAAGTTCGATTCCCAAAACCATAGGTCACAACGAACTTTTCATTGATAGGTACCAATTCTCATGGGGCAGCCATGTGAGGACGCACTGTGGGGGCTTTCTAATGTAACTGCCTTCTTTGTCTTACAGCCTTGCCACCAGATTCGGCACCGTAGCTGTCCCTAACATTTTGTTATTTCAAGGAGCTAAACCAATGGCGAGGTTTAATCATACAGATCGCACTCTAGAGACGCTGAAAATCTTCATTTTCAATCAGACGGGTATGTAGAAATAACATCTGGGAAGGGAGGTGTTTCTGTTTTTTTTTTCTTTTTTTTTTCTTTTTTTTTTTAGGTTTTTTGAGACAGGGTTTCTCTGTAGTCCTGGCTGTCCTGGAACTCACTCTGTAGACCAGGCTGGCCTCGAACTCAGAAATCCGCCTGCCTCTGCCTCCCAAGTGCTGGGATTAAAGGCGTGCGCCACCACACCCGGCTTTTTTTTTTCTTTTTTTTTTAGGTTTTTTGAGACAGGGTTTCTCTGTAGTCCTGGCTGTCCTGGAACTCACTCTGTAGACCAAGCTGGCCTTGAACTCAGAAATCCGCCTGCCTCTGCCTCCCAAGTGCTGGGATAAAAGGCGTGTTCTCACGTCCTTCTGACACTAAAGAGCAAAGACTCTCCTTATTTCAGGTTATCTCAGAGTAGCTGAGTGCCGCAGTGTTGCTGGGAATTCTGAGCCTCATGCTGGGCTCTGATTCAGCAGTCATTGAGGAGAGTCCACAGGAAGAGAACGCCATTGTGTTTGGTGATTACAGAGGAGTTCTAGGTACCTGGCATCTTTGGTGATCACTGCCCAGTGGTGGGTAACTGACTTCCATGAACTCATTTAAAGGCATCTTGATAACCAGTGGGAACTTCTGAGAGTAGCTTTATTTTGTTGAACTTTGGTCTTAAGAGAACAGAAGGTAACTCTTAAGAGTACATTGACCAGAAAAGCTCCAAGGAGTCAGAAATTCTGGAGTTTTAGCTTTGAAAGGCTGGAAGGATTCCCGATCCTTTGATGTGGTGGGAAGAAAGAAAATCACACTGACACACAAGTGAAGTCCTTCCAAGATATGCGTGAGGTGGTGTTTATTTTAGGGTTGCTTGTCATTTTGTGTGCCATGCAACTTCCTTCAGACAAGCCTCAGATGTGTTTTCTTTCTGATTTGAAACAATTAATTTCTCTTTCAGGTATAGAAGCCAAGAAAAATGTGGTGGTAACGCAGGCTGACCAGATGGGCCCTCTCCCCAGCACTCTGATAAAGACTGTGGATTGGTTGCTGGTGTTTTCCTTGTTCTTTTTAATTAGTTTCATTATGTATGCTACCATCCGCACTGAGAGTATTCGGTGGCTGATTCCAGGACAAGAGCAGGAACACGCAGAGTAAAGACAGAACTGAACTTGGAACAAGAGGGCTCTCAGCCCTTCCTCTGCGGACTTAGCATTACAGTTGCTAATGTGCGGACTTGCAACGGAAATCAGATTCAAGAATCATGTTGCTGTTGAACTACTGAAAGGCTGAAAAGATTTCATATAAATGTGTTTTCCCTATGACAATTAGCAGGTGTAAAAGTGTCCACTAGAATTGACTGTTTTTTTTTTTTTAATACTTGAACATAATGAATTTCTCTTCTAGTGTCGTTGTCTCAGAAGAGGAGCTAGGACGGGAAGTGTGGGTTACCACAGGACCAGGTGAAAAATAAAGCCGCTGAAAGGATTCAAAGTGGTTCCGCTTGTTTCTGGGAATAGCAGACTTTAGGAGAAACTCCTAATTCTAATTAAAACATGTTAATTCCATGCTAGAGCACAGACATTACCAAGTCATATACCAGCACACAGCTAGATTGAGATCCAAAGGAAGTATAAAATACCGTCCTTGCCTGGAGGTTGAGTCTGGCCTAGTTTAGGACACAGATAAGAGATGACTTGGGCCGCTGAGATGGCTTAGCAGATAAAGGTGCTTGCCACCAAGTGTGAAGATCCGAGTTCGATCCCCGGGTTCCCCACGGTGGGAGGAGAGAACTGACTCCTCCAAGTTGTCTTCTGACCTCTGTGTGTGACCATAACACTTGCCCCCTCCACACACTTATTAGAAACACAATTTTATAGAGACAACATATAATTGATATAAATCTCTTGAAAAAACTGTTCTTTAAATTCTGACCTGAGCATCAAGTGCCTAATGGTAAATTTTGCTTTGTGGTTTTTTGATCTAGGGTCTCATTATGCAGCCTTGGCTGGCCTGGGACTCACAGAAAGCCCCTGTGTCTGCCTCCCAAGTGCTGGGATTAAAGGTGAGCGCCACTGTGCCTGGTTTGATAAATTACTGTTGTGTTAATTCTGTCCACTGCTTTAGACACTGGCTCAGCCACCAGCCTTTGTCGATGTCACTCTGCCACTCCCGTCCTTCCCTTCTTGCTTTATGATGAGATTTGAGACACCATGGTTTCAGCCAGTGATGTTAAGGTAGGAAAATTACCCACCACTTCTCTGTTAACATACTTACCAATTGGTTTTTGGTTCTAAGCTTTTCTCTTCCTCCTCTTTCACTGTGCAGCCTAGGCTGGCCTCAAACCTCAGATCTTCATGCCTGCCCTGGAGGGCGAGATTCCAGGTGAGTACCACATGTCCTGGAAGAATCCTCACCTTAATATACATGCTTCAAGAATATTTCCCATGATCATATACATTTGGTGTAAATACTAGAAATATTAAGATTTTTAATTTTACCCCTGCTACCTGATCCTTAGGCACGAGCCTAAAGAAATCCACACTGTTAACCACATTATTTTAAGTCAATGCTGCCTGACCAACACCCTCAGATTACCCCAAGTTTTGCTTTTCTAGATTGTTGCATTTTGTTAATCAGGCAAAAGAAGTCTGAATTTAGGCTATTTTTATTTATTTATTTATTTTGGTTTTTCGAGACAGGGTTTCTCTCTGTGTAGCCCTGGCTGTCCTGGAACTCACTCTGTAGACCAGGCAAAAGAAGTCTGAATTTAGGCTATTTTTTATTTATTTATTTATTTATTTATTTATTTATTTTGGTTTTTCGAGACAGGGTTTCTCTCTGTGTAGCCCTGGCTGTCCTGGAACTCACTCTGTAGACCAGGCTGGCTTCGAACTCAGAAATCCACCTGCCTCTGCCTCCCAAGTGCTGGGATTAAAGGCGTGCGCCACTACCGCCCCGCTGAACTTAGGCTATTTTGAGGCTTTATTATTATTTTTGTTTTATTTCTTTCTTTATTTATTTTAGTTTTTCAAGACAGGGTTTCTCAGTGTAGCCCTGGCTGTCCTAGAACTCACTCTATAGACCAGGCTGGCCTCAAACTCAGAAATCCGCCTGTCTCTGCCTCCCAAGTGCTGGGATTAAAGGTGTGCACCACCACTGCCCACTTTATTTTTGTTTTCTAAGTCCATTTAGGATAGAAGACTGCTAACAATTGTTAAACCAAAGGTAAATGAGCCCTTTAATATATCCCTTTGCCACATTCTCCATAAAATAGATAAAAATAAGGAAATACTTATTTTTGAGACAGGGTCTTTTTTTTTTTTTTTTTTTTTTTTGGTTTTTCGAGACAGGGTTTCTCTGTGTAGCCTTGGCTGTCCTGGAACTCACTCTGTAGACCAGGCTGGCCTCGAACTCAGAAATCCGCCTGCCTCTGCCTCCCGAGTGCTGGGATTAAAGGCGTGCGCCACCACGCCCGGTTTATGTAGCCCAGGCTGGCCTGCAACTTCCAGCGATCCACCTACCTCTGTCTCTAGAATTCTAGCATTAAAGGCGTGTGCCACCGTGCCTGGCAAATTGGTAATAATAATGTGCTAATTTAGAAAACCTAACGGGCTTGTGCATGGTGACACATGTCCAGAATCCCCAGCTCCTGGGAGGTGGAGAGGGATGTTCCTGGCCAGCCTCTGCAACTCTGTACCTGGCTTCATGAAACTGTCTCAAGAAAGGACTACAACAAAGTTACCTAGTAAAAAACCAAAGAGGGGGCTGGAGAGATGGCTCAGCAGGTAAGAGCACTGACTGCTCTTCAGAGGGTCCTGAGTTCAAGTTCCAGCAACCACGTGGTGGCTCACAACCATCTGTAATGATATCTGACGCCTTCTTCTGGTGTGTCTGAAGATAGCTACAGTGTACTTACATATAATAAATAAATCTTAAAAAAAAAAAAAAACCCCAAAAAGATATAAACCGAGCTAAAAGCTGTAAAATACTCAAAACGCAGCACTAAGTTAAGCCCCGCCCCCCAACATGGGTTTTAAAATGAATTTTATTGCCAGTTACATCGCAAGAAAAAAAATGGCAAAAGAATATTAAAGATCATTATACACATATAGGGCATAATAAAGATCAATATACACAAATAGGGCATGCATGTAAGGGAACAGAGTTGTCTCCACCCGTCCTGGGTGGATGATGCACTTATATGCATGCAGCATGGTCGAGCTGCAGAAAGGAGTGAGCTCAGCGCGGCGGCCGGAGTCGGGGCAGCCGGGTCCCTCGCCGGTGGCCCCGCGCGCCCAGGCTGCTCGCCGCGCAGAGGGCGCTCGGTCTGCAGCGAGTTCCCGTGGGCGCGGCGGCCATCCCGCTCGAGGGCCTACGGTGCCGGCGCCGCGTCAGGCAGCGCGCCGGGCAGCCCGGGACCATGGCGGCGGCAGCGGCGCTGGGAGCGCGCAGCGCGGGGCGGTGGCTGGCGGCGCTGTGCAACCGGGGCGCGAGTGGGTCGGCCATGGTGAGTGCGTCCCGGGTGAGCCACCCGGCCTTCCTTCCTTCGGCTGGGTGGGGGCGGCTGCGCGCGCAGACCCGCAGCTCCCACGCCGTAGCCTCCGCGCGGGGGAGGCCGAGGCTGGAAGACGTCCGTGAGTTCGAGGCCAGCCAGGGCTCCGTAGTGGCCCCTGCCTCAAACAAAACAGAACACCCCAGACTGCTTCCGCCGTAGTTTTTGAGCTTGCTCACCGGAAACATTATCGCGGGAAAAACAAATCCAAATCCAAACGTGACGATTAGTTGTGAAGCCGATGGGCCGTAGCCATTCTGTGGGCTGCGAGCGGTCCTGGGGTGACCAGGACCTAAGTGACCAGCTAACTGTGTTTGTTGCCTTCGGTCAGAGGGCTTTAGAAGAGCTAGTAACCCCTCCATCCCCTTTTCCCGTTTTTGAAGGGCACATCGATTTTTTTTCCCTCACCACTTTTAAAGAGGACATTTAGTTTTTTTCAGCTTTTAGAATTTTGGCTGTGCGTTGCGGCTTGTAATTCTTACATCTGGTGAGGCTGAGGCAGGAGGATTACCGCGCAGCTGTGAGACCATCTGAGGTGGGGTACTTTGAGGGTGTGAGCGGGTGGAGGGGAGGGAGAGTAAACCGAGGGTAAGTTTTTTTTAACGCGCAGCTCCATCTAGTGGAAAATGTAGCATGAAACTCACCGTTTCATTTACAGGCACTCATTAGAGCCTATTTGACAACGTTTTTATCAATAAGTCATAGACATAATTTATTTTCCTGTAAAATTTCTATAATGAATTTCCCCAAATAAATATTTTTTCTTATATTACACAGTAGAATTGTTGAAGTCAGAAAATTATGCTGATAACGTCCGTTGTTTTTTTTTTCTTTCTTTTTTTTTTCTTTTTTGGTTTTTCGAGACAGTGTTTCTCTGTGTTGCCCTGGCTGTCCTGGAACTCACTCTGTAGACCAGGCTGGCCTCGAACTCAGAAATCCACCTGCCTCTGCCTCCCAAGTGCTGGGATTAAAGACGTGTGCCACCACACCCGGTATGTCTGTTGTTTTTGACTAATGACTTTAGAGATTTTTTTTTTCTGGTGTAATCCAGGACTAGTCATTGCATTTGGTTAACATAAAAAATTAATTTAACTGCCGGGCATGATGGCACACGCCTTTAATCCCAGCATCCGGGAGTCAGAGGCAGGTGGATTTCTGAGTTTGAGGCCAGCCTGGTCTACAGAGTGAGTTCCAGGACAGCCAGCGCTGCACAGAGAAACCCTGTTTCAAAAAAACAAACAATTAATTTAACTAAAATAAATTTTCATACAGATGTATTCAGGTACACTAAACTCTGCTCCCTTTTCTACCTGGTTCCTTTCTTCCAATAAAAGAAGGAATGACATTTCATTTTGCTTTGTTTTTAATGGATAAGTGTCCTGTAGCTGAGGCCGACCTTGAACTCGGATACATTCCTGCTTCTACCTCCCAAGTACTGAGAACACAAGCCTGTGCCACCACCCTCGATGTGAAATTTCTTTACTATAAAACACGTAAACTATCTCAGATTTCAATACAACTTGATGGCTGCAACCTAGGAGTGTCTCAGGGCCTGCTCCTGCCCAGGGTGTTGGTGACCTTACAAAACCATGGTGTCTGGGAAGGACTGAGTAGACAGATTTGATTGGAATGGCTGCCACGTGTCAGAGTCTGTGTTGGACAGCATCACATTTAAGATCTCTCCCTCTCCTTACAGCCCTTCCTCCCTTCCTCACCCCTGTCTTTCCTTCCACCTTATAATGGGGATGTAGACCAAGCTGGCCTTAAACACAGAAATCCCCCTGCCTCTGCCTCCTGAGCACTGAGATTAAGGCATGTACCTCTGTGCTTAGTGAAAGATCTCTTAAGTCCTTCAAAAGCCAAATGTTTCAGATGGATGGTGATGGTGCACATCTTTAATCCCAGCATTCAGGAGAGAGAAGCAGGTGGATCTGTGAGTTCAAGGCCAGCCTGGTCTACACAGAGAGCTCCAGGACAGCTGGGGCTATAAGGAGAAAAACAAAACAAAACAGAAAACCTAACCAACCAACCAAACCAAACATTTGTTGGCATTTTGGTGCTGTCAAACCCTGTAGAGACTCAAGGAACCTAGAAGCCAGAGAGGCCAAGCTTAGCATGCAACAGTAATAAGTCAGAAAGCCGACCACTTACACTGACCATCTCCTGTCCTTCCTTACATCTCCCTCCATGCCTGTGAAAAACATTCCCAGGCTGTTACAGAGGACTGTGCTGGAGACTGGAAAGATGCCTAGCAGTCAAGAGCACTTGCTGTTCTTGCAGAGGACCTGGGTTCCATTGCAGCACCAACACGGTGGCTCACAGCCATCTGTAACTACAGTACCGGGGAGTCTCATGTCCTCTTCTGGCCTCTATCAGCAACATACATGAACACAGTGCATATATATGCCCAGGCAAAACACATAAATTAGAAGTAAATAAATCTTTAGAAGATAAAACAATTAAAAACCAAACAAACAAACAAGCAAAGGGTTCTGTTGAAGGCAGGGCCCTTGGTGTTATGTAGCTGAAGCGGCTCCATTTCGGTCCTTTCCACAATCCCTGTTGTTGGGTGGACATCCTGTATGAGCGAGCCTGCATGCTTTGATCTCCACAAGGTTGTGGATAGCCTAGCATCAGAGAAAAACAGTGCCTTCTAGAGCCTTTGGCTGACCACAGCACAGTCCATTCTAGAGCCTCTGGATGATCCCTGCATGGTCTATTCTAGAGCCTCTGGATGACCACAGCATAGACTATTCTAGAGCCTCTGGATGATCCCTGCATGGTCTATTCTAGAGCCTCTGGATAACCACAGCATAGTCCATTTTAGAGCCTCTGGATAACCACAGCATAGTCCATTTTAGAGTCTCTGGATGACCACGGTACCGTCCAACTCTACGGCCTCTGAATAACCTTGGCACAGCCCATAGCGTGCTTCATGGTTTTCCTTGCTGTCAGATCCCTGTGAAAATCTAACAGTTGTTTCTTTCCTGAAGTGCTCTGAGTGGCCTTAAGTATTTAGGTGTTTGATAAACAGGTGAGAGTGTTTTCTATAGTAGACCCCTGTGTGGAAAATATCCAAACCCAGTGGGTTTGGTGGTGTTTATCTGTGATTCTAGCACTGAAGAGGCTGAGGCAGGGTGAAGCCTGGGCTATCGAGAACTTACCATGACCACTACCCAACCAAAGACACACACACACACATACACACACACACACACACAGAGAGAGAGAGAGAGAGAGAGAGAGAGAGAGAGAGAGAGAGAATTCAGAACTTTTTTCTTCTTTTTTTTGAGACAAGATTTCTTTGTGTAACCCTAGCTATACTAGAACTTGATATGTAGACCAGGCTGGCCTCAAACTCAGAGAGCCACCTGCCTCTTTCTTCTGAGTGCTGGGATTAAAGGCATGCATCAACATGCCTGGCTATTAATTTTTTTTTTTTTCCGAGACAGGGTTTCTCTGGAACTCACTCTGTAGACCAGGCTGGCCTCGAACTCAGAAATCCACCTGCCTCTGCCTCCTGAGTGCTGGGATTAAAGGCGTGCGCCACCACACCCAGCTCTGGCTATTAATTCTTAACATTAAGTGCTTATTTTGGATTCCAGGCCTTTAAATGTTTTTGCTTATGATCCATTGTCATTCTTCCCTTTGTAGTGGGAGGCAGTAGCTGCTGAATCAGGGAGAACAAACTAGAAAACGGGTGCAGTAACATCCTTTTCCCTCAGCACAGGACAAATTGTCAAAAGGAAAGTGTTTGTGCCTTGGCGGTCTTACTGTCTGTGATCCAAAGTTTGAGGACTCCAGAAGCAGAAGTGAGTTGCAGCTTCATATATGGAATCTGGAGCACACAGCTCTGTCTTCCACCCCCAGGGCCTTCAACATTAGCTCAGTCTTTTCAGGGAGAGTCTAGATGAGAATGTCTAACTGGGCTGGGCAGTGGTGGCGCATGGCTTTAATCCCAGCACTTGGGAGGCAGAGGCAGGCGGATTTCTGAGTTTGAGGCCAGCCTCTGCCTCCCAAGTGCTGGGATTAAAGGTGTGCGCCACCATCACCTGGCAAGGCCACACCTTCTAATAGTGCCATTTCCTATGGGATGAACATTCAAATACATGAGTCTGTGGAGGCCGTTCGTGTTCAAACCACCACAGTGTTCTAAGTAGTTCACCATGCGAGTGAGCTGCAGAGATGGAAGGTGCTGGAAGTCCATCCCCAGAGCATCAAGCCAGCAGTTAAAAAGAGTCCCACCAGGAGCTTCCTTAAAGAGCTGTTTGCCTCTTTTGTTCGTCCTGGAATTGTGTAGCATCTAAGAAGTCCCGTGACAGTCTTAGTCATATCTGCAATAAGCCAGAGTTACTGAATTGTGGCGTCTGAGGTGGCACTAGGAATCGGAGACAGGACACCAGCCATCCTCTGTACAGCCCACAGTTTGTCTGTCTTGAGAAGAAAGGAATGAGACATAGCTAGAATTTGTTTCCCTTGAGAATTTTTTCCTAAAAAGCATCTTATCCTAAAGAGGTATACATTTATGGAAAGAGTTTAAATAAACGCCTACCCTTTCAGACAGGATATACGTTTTCTCCCTAGTCTTCAGATGCGCAGTGGTTGACGGCAGAGGAGAGGGACCAACTTATTCCTGGCTTGAAAGCAGCAGGGTGGTCGGAACTGAGCGAGAGAGATGCCATCTACAAAGAGTTCGCCTTCAAAAATTTCAATCAGGTAATTGCTGCGAACGGCTGATGCGTGCCTGTCAGGTTCTGTTTGCATGTCTCGTTACTGTTTCTGTGGTCCCTTCCTGTCTGGTGGCATGTGGAGTAGGATCCACACCCTCTCTTCCTTATGAGTTCATGACAGAGACCTCCTCTGCTGACAGGCCGTTCTAGCTCTGGGCAAGGGTTGATTTTTGTGTTTTGTAGAAAATCAGTACTGAGTGGTGGTTTCCATTTGTAATCCTAGCACTTGGGAAAATGAGACAGGATTGTGAGTTCAGGGTTAGCCTGGGCTACATAGTGAGTTCTGGCCTGATCCGAGATAGAAGACCTTATCTAACACACACACACACACACACACACACACAGATGGGGTGAGGGGACAGACAGAATGAGAATGAGTGAATATCAGATCTTGAAGCTGCTATAGCTTTGATTTAGGGATGGGTAAGATATTTAGTCTTTTCCTGAATTTTAAGTATCACTAAATAAGGATATGAGTGTTTTTCTATATACTAAAAGGGCGTGCGGATAAGGTCGGCTGAGAAACATAACCTGCTTGCTATCCCTACTTTTTCAGGGCACTTAAAAAAAAAATCTCCTTTCATTTGTGCCTCTAAATTCTTTCCTAAGCTGCACCTCTCCACTTCCCGTCCCCTTCTGGCCTGCAGCCCTTGAACATTCCCTCAGACTCTGGCCTCCCCACTGGAAACTCAGCCTTCACAGGTAACTGTTCTGTTCGGGCCCCACCCTGTTCAGAGAGTCATCTCCCATGACTTAGCCTTCGTGATTACTTCACTGCTTCTGTGTGAGGTCACTGCTTTGGGCTGGTTCATGTTTGCCCAGTTACTTTAGTAATCCTTTGGACAGATTTATTGTTTTTATTTATGTCAGGTGTTGGCATCTAGAAGTCAGAGACTGTGTTTGCTTAGCTCTCCATCGTGTGTAACGTGGCTGGCTCTGAGCGCAAACAGGCGTTGATCACCATGTAGACATTGATTATAGTGTTTGCTGGTTTCTACAAGGGTGTGTGAGCACTGGGTTCCCACCAGAGGAACCCTCGGCACGTTTTTTTTTTTCCTGGTAAATGCCCTTGGCTTTACTGAGTTGTCTGCCCTGTTCTGTTTTCCTGTTGTCTGGCTGCCAGCCATTTGCTGCGAGTCCCCAACTCCTAAGAAAGCGTGGACTAAACCTACTGCCATCTCAAGAGCTCTGTGGCTCTCGTCAGGGGCTTAGCACGCTGGCTGGCGGCAGGGAGCCTCACTGGTACAGTAAGCTGTACATAGCTCCAGGTAGCCTTTTCCGAGCTTATTAAAATTCTTACATGTGTACAGCTTGACTCCTTTAAGCTTGGGCTAATTTATTGGGCTTGAACATGTGGCTTAAAGTACCGAGTGGTGTTGCCTGGGGCTCTGCCCTGAGTTGGTCCTCTGGTGCACTGAAGCCTGTGCGGAGGGAAGCTGGCAGGGCATCTTGGACCGACCGTGTCATTGCTCACTGTCATGGTTCCTTCGGCTTTTAGGAAGGGGAGCCAGCGTTGGTCATATGTCTGGGAGGGACTCGCTTCCCAGCAGACTCTGTGACTTCTACCTGGAGAGTGGCCTGAGTTGACACTGGTGTTGTGACCAGCTATCCCTACCCACACACAACCAGGGCATACCTGGAACTAGCAAGGAGGGCCCTGTCGCTCATGGTCGCTGAGAGGGAGAGGACACACTGTGTGCAGCATCCGAGGAAGAATGTTAAAGACCTGGTGGTGAAGTTCAGTTTGCACCAGCAGGTTTGGAACATCCCGAGGAACCAGCTTTGCCCTCCGTTGGTGTTGCTAGCAAAAGGGCAGGTCTGTGTTGCAGCACTTTATGAATCTCGTCTTCAGGGAGACTAGACAAAGGAGGAGATAGGGCTAAATAGAGAAGGAGGCATTAGCCGGTATGCAGGGACTTCAGTGTGTGGCACTGGTCCCCCTCATGCCTGTCTGTGGGCGGATATCATCACAGTCTCCTACTTTTCCTATCTCACGATGGTCACAGGATGTCTTTGCTGCTGTTGCTGTTATGTTCACAGCGGATCAGCATCTGTTGTGGGGCGCATGCCTGGAGACCTTAGGAGGCCTTAGGAGACCAGGGTAGCAGGTAAGAGCACTTGCGGCTAAGCCTGATGACCTGAGTTCAATCCCCAGGACCCTCATGCTGGAAAGAGAGAACTGGTTCCCTAAAGTTGTCTCCTGGCCTACACACTTTCATCCTATAGTGCACCCCCTCACACACACACAGATGCTCATACACTATATATATATATATAACAGTGTATATGTATAAATATATATAGTTTTATATATATAATTTTTTTTTGAGACAGAGTCTGGCAGGGCACTTTTGAATTTTAGGAATAGTGTTAGTGTAACGTGATAATAAGATGATATAATGTAAAAGCTCCCACCAGAACGACCCTTCTTATTGCTGCTCTGGTCTTTTCCCACAAGTTTAATATGTATTTATAGTGTGGTGTCTGCATATACTATTAAATATCTTTAATACATTTGATTTACAAAAAAGACTTTTTTTTTTTTTTTTTTTTTTTTTTTTGGTTTTTTGAGACAGGGTTTCTCTGTCTAGCCCTGGCTGTCCTGGAACTCACTTTGTAGACCAGGCTGGCCTCGAACTCAGAAATCCACCTGTCTCTGCCTCCCGAGTGCTGGGATTAAAGGCATGCGCCACCACGCCCGGCTTAAGACTTATTTTTTAAATTTTATATATAGTTTAGTGGTAGAGCACAAGCCCACCATGTTCAGTATCTTAGGTTCAAACCCCAGCAGAAAAGAAGGTGACTGCCTTGCCCTTTGCCCTTTATTCAGCCCCCTGCCTGGTTTCTCTCTCACAGCACCCTCATTAGCCCACACCACAGGCCTATTCTTTAGCTTATCGGCTGTCTTCTCTGCTGAATTGGGAGGCAGAGGAGCCTAGAGTAATGCCAATATGCATATAAAATACCTCTCTGTAGAGGTATGTGCTTACGTTGCCAGACAAGGCCGAAAATGGTCATGAGGTCCTCTGGAACTGGAATTATAGGTGGGTGTAAACCCCCTGATGTAAGGGTTGGGAACTGAACTCAAGTCCTCTGGAAGAGCAGCAAGCGCTCTTAACCACTGAGCCATCCCATCTCTGCATACTTTAAGCACTGTCTCTGGTTAGCATTACTCTAGGCCTGTGAACTTCAAACCTAGGTTCTGGTGGTCCTAACCTGGAAGTTTAGCTGCTGGATACAGTGTTGCTTATGTGCAAGTTCAGTATGAGGTCGTTCAAAGCTCTGTGGGCCTGTACTGTTTTTGCTGTTCTCAGGCATGTGTGTGTGTGTGTGTGTGTGTGTGTTTTGTATGTGTGTGAAGGTACAGGTGTGGGTATACAAATGTGCCACAAGGCCAAAACAGGAAGTCCGATGTTTTTCTCTTTTTCTTTCTGCCTTATTGTCTGAGACGGAGTCATTCACTGAGCAGGAAGCCTATTCTTTGGGCTAGGCTGGCTAGGGCCAGAGATTTATTAGGGTCTACCTGTCTCTCCATCTGCCCCATAGTGTTGGAGTTACAGGCATAAGCATCTGGGCCCTGCATTTTAGGGTTATTGAGAAACTCTCTCTTCCAAAGTCACACAGACACAGACACACACACACACACAGACAAACACACACAGACACAGACACACACTCAGACACACACTCAGACACACACACACACACACACACACACACACAGAAACAGAGAGAGAGAGACATTGGAATTCTTACTTTGGACTTTGCATGGGTATTTATGGATGTACCTGCATCATGCACTGTATGCAAACACACACATAAATAGACACACCCATAGACACACTCACACAGACAGACACACAAACATAGACACACACATGCACACACACACACAGACACACACATGCACACACACAGACATATAGACACACACACACACACACACACACACACACACACACTCACACATGTGCACATGTGCACACCACCTCACACGTACCACTCAGGTTCTGATCTTGCAGAGCAAGTACTCTTAGTCACTGAGGCATCTGCCTACCTCCACTGTCCAGATTTTTAACAACTGAACACTATTATTTTAATTATTTTAGGCAGGATCTCACCAGGTAGTTTAGGCTAATCTCAGAGTTTTGCTCCTTCTGTCTTAGCTGCCTGATGCGCAGGCTCCAGGATTTCAGGTGTGCAACACCTGCTGTTTTGTTTTGTTGGTTTGTTGGTTTGGGTTCTTTAAATAGTCTTTTCATTTTATTACACAAAGTCTTTTAAAAAGAGACTTATTTTTATTTTATATGTACGAGTGTTTTAGCTGTGTGCCGTGTTTGTGTACTACACCTGTATATGCATTCTGGCCTACAGAGGCCAGAAGGGGGCGAAGGATCCCCTGGAACTGGAGTTACAGACAGTTGTTAGCAGCCGTGTAGTGCTGAGAACTGAACCAGGTTCTCTGCAAGAACAGCCAGTGTGCTCTTGACTGTCGAACCATCCCTGCAGCTCCACTCGAAGTCTTTGAGCCAGGTGCCGTGGTGTAGTCTGTAACCCCAGTAGCTGGAAGCCGGAAGGCAAAGGATCAAGACCAGTGGGGACCACATGGGACTGTGTCTCAAAACAATAAATAAAACAAAGCCTTTGAGGATTACACCTGGTTGAGTGTTACAGATTTTAAGTGGCTTGCTTATTAGTGTGTGTCAAGTGGTACCACAAGCTTTGTTCTTTGTTTCATTTATTGTTGTGGAAGATGAGCTACACACACTTTCAGTCATCTTGCCTTGGATACAAACATGTTCTGCTAAGCTTAGGGCTCTTGTAGGCTTTGTTATAATAAGTAGCCAGCAGAATACATTTGATCTTGTTTTTCCCTGAGAGGTTTTATTCTAAAAGGTGGTTAGTCCTGTATAATCTGAACTCATTCGATATTTTAAATGGGGATAAACACTTGCTGATTGTAAATGTGAGAATTCCCCGGCTTCTCCGGTGTAGTTAGTGAAGTGACCACTGGCATCCAACTTTGTTCTGTCCACGCTTGGTGTGCTTTTTGTCAGCTCAGTGGTATGCCATGGTCTCGTGATGGTGCTGGAAAGTGACACTCTGGGACATTTTGGTCTCAAGGTGAGGAGTTGCCATGTTCAGAGCACTTTGATTCCGAGAGGGTGGGGCTGGCGTTTCCGAAGGAGTTTTGCTTTTCGGCTCCCGTAGACACCAGGAGGGAGAGTCTGTAACCGACATAAACCCATTGGGCATCTGCCACCTGCAGAGGCTTCAAGGAACAGAGCTATCACTTAGAAATGTAGGTGTAGGTTCCAGAACGTGAAACTGTGTGATGGATGAGGAGGTGAACAGGGAACTTTCAGCCTGAGGATGTTTTAGTTTTAGAAGTGCAGCCTGGGAGGTTTCAGAACCCAGGGAGCAGCTTCTGCCAGTGCCAGCAGGTGGAGTCTGCAGCGAGGGAGCCCAGGCTGTCCCTGGGCTGGCTGTCCCTGCTCCCTCACCCTTGGGTGCCTGGGGCCATTCTTGGGCTGGGTCACACACTCAGCATCAGGAGTGGGCAAGCCGCTTGGCCAGGCACTACACTGTAGGCGGAGGCTCCGTGGGGCTTCTTGCTGGATGATGTCCTGTGCCTCTTGATCAAACTGCTTCTTAGTGGCCTGCCAGCCGGCTATAGCACTCGGCTTCCTGAGGTTGATTCCCATGAACTGGTTTGTCCTAGCTTTCCCTTCCAAAGGGGACACTTTTACGTTGTCTAACCCAGTAGTTGGGATAACACCTTTTGCAAGGCAAGCAGCAAGCTTCATTTGTTCTCGACCTATTCCTTGGCCTTTGTGGCCCTTGAGAGGTTGCTGGAGCTGGTGGGGCTGGGGGTGCGCAGGTGAATGCCTGCTTCATGGCAGGCATGCTCTCCGTGGTGGTGGTGTTTTGGGTACCCAGCAGTGGTTTGGAGGTTTGTAACATGTGTCTCTTGCTGGGCCAAAACGATGGGTATAAGCACCGCTGAACATTACTTTCTTTTTAAAGATGTGCATTGAAGAGGGGCAGGAGAGATGGCTCAGTGGTTGAGAGCACTGGCTGCTCTTCCAGAGAACCCAGGTTCAAGTCTCATCATCTGCATGGTGGTTCACAGCCATCTGTAACTCTACTTCCAGGGGATCCAGTGCTCTCGTCTGGCTTCTGCAGGCACTAGGCCTGCATGTGGTACACACACACACACACACACACACACACATATATATACACATATATATACACGTATATACACACATATATATACACGTATATACACACACATACATGTATATATATGTATATACTATACTATACGTATTTATACACACATATATACGTATATATATATGTATATATACATATATACATATACATATATATACATATATATGCAAAATACTTATACACATAAAAGTAAAATGATAATTTAAAAAGAATTGTGCTGGAGAATTGGCAGCCATCTGCTCCTTGTTGTGAACATCAAAGGCTCGAGTCTGTTGTTACCCCTGAGAGGATATCTGATGCTGATAGTACCCACTCTGTACCCCGTCTTCTGCCCCCAGCCACAGAGATGATCTTCTCGTGTGGGCAGCATGTGTCATTTTTGTTTGAAAGTATAGGCTGCTGTTTGAATTTCTGACAGGCTAAGCTGAAAATTCATGGTTGTCCCAGACAGTACTTTTGTTTAAAGTGCCCAGTGGTGGCTTTTGTGACCAAAGTAGAACAGAAACAGGAAGTGTCCTTTGAGATCTGGCTCAGCGGTTAAGAGCACATGCTGCTCTTGCAGAGGACCTGGCTATAGTCTTCACACCCACACAGGACAGCTCACAAGCACCTGTAGCTCTAGCTCCGGGGGATCTCACGCCCTCTTCTGGCTTCCACAGGTACTAGCACGTGATAGAGATATGACTGGACTTTAGCCAGCATTACCCCAAACTCAGCAAGCTGATGGAGGTTGTCTGTGCTGCATTCACGTTGGACTTTCTTTCTTGCAGTTTCAGGGCCTGTCTGGCGGGAACGCTGGTCTGCTGTCCTCCGAGAAAGGGAAGTTCCAGCCAACAGTGTTGTCTCTGGGCTCTTGATTCTGTTCTTGGCGCCCTAGAACAGGTGTAGCGCTAGTGCGTATTAGTAAAAGCACGCAGACTCCGACGGGGGTAAATGTAAAACAGGTGTCAATAAGGTAACTATGATGCCGCACGGTGTAAAAAAAAATGCTGTGGTCACCACTCCGCCCTTTAATAAAAATGGGCTTTTAACTGTATCAGTTTTTCTTGCTCGTGCAGTAAATCTTATGTTTACAGAAATTAGCCTGAGCGTTTTATAAAAGTCAGACAGCCAAGAAATATAATTTCCTTAACAGCGTTTGTCTTGCCCTCTTGCAGATGGTGTAAAATCAGGTGTGTGAATAAAAAAAAAAAAAAAAAAAAAAAGGCAATCCGAGCCGCGGGGAACGGCGTTTCAGATTTATGATTTATGCTTTGCAGATGAGTTTGCTGTGATGAGTGAGTGCATTGATTGCTTCTCTGTTGCTTTCCGCAGATAATGTCCATGCCGCCCTGTCAGGCTTGACTGTTGCTATCAGCAGACGTTCTTCTAGAAATGCCATAATTATGACCAAATTAAAAAAAAATTGTCATGAAGCTCATTGACACAAATTTCACAGCTGTAAATCGCCTTTATTTGTCTAAGGCCTAAGTGTAGCGTTGAGGGTTTGTGAAGTGCTTGCGCTGATGTTGGCAGGACGAAGTGGGCAAGAGTGGCTTGCATTAAGTTTAATGGACAAGACAATAATGCTTAGGCCTTAGGGAATTATGGAGGCTTTTGTTTCCAGACGGCATTGCTGGGACAGCTTAAATGTACCACAAGTGAGTTGAGGCGGCGAGCTGGTCTGTAGCAATTGGAAGGAGGCCCTTCCTGCTGCCTCCCCAGGATTGGGTCTTGCCCTCCCCACGGCTATCTGTGAGTCTGTGTGGAATTCCAGTGCCTTACAACTGTGACCAAATCGTGGGTTCATATGTGTCAGAACATGGAGGTGGGGTGGTGGTGCAGCGGCTGTTTAGCAGGCCACGCCCTCGAAGCAGCAGGACAGAACTGTGTCTGCAGTCCAGTGGGTTGGGTCGTGGCTGGCCAGTGACTTGGTTTGCTGGTGTGGGCAGGAAGGGGAGGTTCTTTCCGGCTTTGAGCTTTGACCGTCCTGTGTTCTTTACCTTTTGCTATGTACTTTCAGATTTGTTTACTTTAAACACTGCATGTGTGTGAGTGTTTTGCCTACACGTATGTATGTTATGTTCACACTGTGCATGCCTGGTGCCTGCAGACCTCCTAAGAGGGCCTCAGATCTTCTGGGACTATAGTTACAGATGACTGTGAGCCATCGTGTGAGTGTTGGGGACTGAACCTGGGTCCTCTTGCAGGAGTGGCCAGTGCTCTTTATCTTCCGAGCGCCTCTCCAGCCCTTGCTGTGAGCACCCTAGCATCCTCTCCTTGCCTCGTATTGCCTGTCTGAGGGAGGGTAGTATAGGACTGGCTGGCTCATTCATGGAATCGAGCCAAACTGAGGTTATAGGATGGCTTGTCACACTAGGTGCCAGACCTACATCTCCTGCTTCAGTATCAATGTCTTCAGACCTTCCTTTTTCCATCGCTGTGGTCATTTTCTAGCAGGGATCTTGTTTTCCAAGGACAACCTGTTGGATGACTTTCCTTAAGCTGGTTGCACCATACCTTCCTGAGAAAGAGATTCTTACCAGGTGACATAAACAAAGCCACACTCATCTGGGAGTAGCCTGTGTGTCACCACTGAACAATAAAAGGTCATTCAGTTGTACTGTTACAATTAGTCCTATCAGAAAAGCAAACCACTGTGATTGAGTCTGTTTGTTTCTGTGCCAGAAGGGCAGGGCTGTGTCTTCTTCCAAGCTGGTCATCAAACTGTCCTTGAATGTACCACCTTCCACCATCACAGTCCTGTGTGTGGGAGTGCCCAGGTGCCTGGAACGGCACCCAGTTGGCAGATGGGACGGGGGCCATATGAGCAGGCCGTCTGGCCCAGTGAGTGTCACAAGGCACTGTATGCCAAGTACTGAGGGGCTCGCCTCCTCCAGCCAGGCTGTGGAAGGATGAAACTGTATGGAGCACGTGGTTCATGGCTTCATATCTGTCCACGAGGCTGCCCACATTTGCTGGGGAGGCGGACGTCCACATTTTACAGAGGTGAATTTTATACAGTTGTCCTGGTTACTGGGGTCCGTGTGCGGGGCTCTGGTAAGCTGAGAAGGTGTGCCTGTAGAGGTGGGGTTGGAGCCTGTCCTTCGAGGTGGTGGAGCCTTGTGGGGCACAGCTTCCCACTGTCATGAGCTTTGGGTGACTGAGAGCAGACTCCTGTCACTGTCCTTCTGTCTTTCAGCTTGCGTGTGTCTCTTCTCAGCAGCGCCACCTGTTTCACATGCCAGGAACTGCCCCAGTCATCCTCAGGACCATGCTGCCGCCGCCCCCGCCCCCATGGGCGAGTGTGGGCGAGCGTGGGCGAGCAGCTCTGACACAGGCAGTTACAGCAGCAGCTCTGATTGCTTTTCCCCTGCAGGCTCCCAGGTATTTACTTGGCCTGAACGCACTGAAGTGCTGTGTCCAGTACCTTCCTGTTGTTTCTTCCTGGGCGTATTTCATCTTCTCAGAGATTCCTAAAGCTGCCCAGGGTCCTGCTCTGACCCTGCTGTGCTCATGAAATCCCATAAGAAGCCTTTCTGTTTCGAGATTAGAATTGTGGTCTTCAGTGTCCCTTGGTTGTCCTCTCCGTGCAGGGTCATCTGGTCCTTAGAGCCATTGGAAGTTAGTGATGTGTGGAAGCTGGGCTGTGTTACTTGTATTCAGGCTGTTCTTTCTACAGTTCCTGCCCCACCCACCTGCCCACATCTGTCCACATCCTCCCACTTCTAGAATCTTCTTACATACTCTGTAGTAACCAATTCACAAGTCACTTATGTTACATGTAACAGACCCTGGAGTGCAGCGGTGCTCAAGGCTGATGTTTCCCTGTCTTTTCTGAGCTTACAGTGTAGTGGGAGGGAGGCACAAAGAGGAAAGGATGCATATAGAATCCTAAATTGAGGTGAAGGCCACTGAGAAAGGAAGATCCTAGTTGCTCAGTGGGATAAGGGTCAGTGGCAAGAGCAGCAAGGCAGTAGGGAAGCCGTTGGATTCATCCAGGGGAGAGGTTGTTGCCGGGGTGGAAGCAGCACACGACAGCAGATGGGCAGTGGTGGGGAAAGTGGCAAACGCAGAGCTTGGATATCTGGAGAATGGTGCGAGTAGGAGCTGGTGCTGCACACCTGTGCGGGGAAGGCCGCTATGGGTCTGGGGTGTGGCTCAGTCCCAGCATTGACATGGAGGGGAAGTGCAGCTAGGCATGGTGGCAGGTGCCTGAAGCCCCAGCGTTTGGGAGGTGGAGGCAGGAGGACTGGAGTTCAAGGTCAGCCTTACCTACACTCATAGTTTGAGGCCAGCCTGACTTACACAAGACCTTGTGCCCCCAAACCGTGTAAATAAAGAAATGAATGTAAAGTAGTGAGTAATGAAAAAGAAAAACAAAACAAAACAAAACAAAACAACAAAAAACAAAGAGCAAACTAAGGGAAACTCCCACAGTTCTCTGACTGGGGAGGAGAGGGACAGAGAGCATCAGGGGTGACGTCCAGAGTGTGGACCTGGGGGAACCAGACAGTGGCAGGTCTGTTTTCTGAGCTGGGGTGGGGGTCGGGGGGAAAGAACTGGATAGAGCTGGATACAGTGCTCGTGCTTCCTGGTTTGGACACTGTTGGGTAGGAGCTGCTGTCCGATGTCCAGGTGCCAGCTCCGTAAACATGGCTTCATGTCTGAGATTGGAATTCAGATGAGATCTGGGTCATAGATCGCAGGGGGAGTCACAGGTACGTGTGGGGGAAAAGCCAAGCTAAAGTAAAAGGTGACCACTACCCAGGGAGGAGCTTGGGACTCCGTCTGCTCACTGCTGGGTAAAGAGGAGCTTGCAGGAGAGGGAGAAAGATGGGTTCGTAGCATATCACAGAATCCTGAAGAGGGCAGTGACCCAAAAGAGGGGAGGAAGCAGCCAGATGTGGCGGTGTCCTAGCACCATGTTCCAGATGTGGTGGTGTCCTAGCACCATCCTACACATCCTACATAAGAAATCCTAGCAGCTGGGGGGCTGAGGCACAATGATCGCTGAGAATGAATATCTTCTTTTAATTGCACCTACTGATCTGAGCCCGGGTATGCCACCGCGCGTGTGAGGAGGTCAGAGGTGACTGAATCCAGGTCTAACAGAACCAAACCACTGCAGACTTCAAGTCAGCATGGGTTATACTGTGATTCCAAGGCAATGCAGTTGACAGAGGCTGTCTGCCATAGGAACTTGGCCCCTGGAGCCCATATGTATCAGTCACTTTTCTGGTGCTCTCCTGCGTCGCCAGGACCAAAAGCGACTTACAGAAGGAAGAGTTTCTTTTGGCTTATGGCTGCAGAGGGAGAGGCAGTAGTGGTTAAGAAGGCGTGGCAGCAGTCAGAGGAGTAGGGAGCTGTGAGTTCACATCCTGAACCACAAGCCAGAGGCAGGAAGTGAACTGGAGGTTCATGAGGCTTTTCACTCTCATAGCCCACCCACAGTGGCACACTTCCTCCAGCGCGGCTGTGCCACCATGGCTACCTTCCCAAGCTGTGCCACCGACCGAGGACCAAGGTGGCACCAACCGAGGTTCTTCTCGTTCACACCTTTACAGCTCTTGGAAATGGAAATAAAGATGCCCTCTGACCTCTATCCGTTCATCACAGCATGTGCCAACCCTCACAACGTGATAATTAAGCAAAGACTGAAGTTGAGAAGGAAGGGAGGGACCTGTTCTCTTGAGACATGGAAAGTGACTACTGAAGGATGGCGCTGGGTGGAACAGCTGCCTGTCAGCGAGGAGCACGGTGAGGATGGGCAGGGGTGAGGACAAAGCCAATGTGGAGCACATCTGCTGCTCTGGATCCTTGGAGTCTGTTGTCTTTCTCCTTTTAGGCTTTAGTCCTTGAGTTATCTTCCATGTTGATGTCATCCTTTAGCTTCGTTTGGAGGCTAAGCATTTGCCTCTTGGTGCTTTGGTGTTGACTGCAAAGTTAGAGCTAAAAAGGAGGAGAGGACCAGGACAGAGGAGTGATGCACTCTGCCAGAGTGACGGAAGCACAGGGGCGGGAAGATGAGGGTAAGTACAGCTTAGGGCTGTGCAGAGTGTCACTAAAGCCACTCACCCGAGGCTCTCTGTTAGGATGTGGATACCCTGAGTTCAGAGACGTGTGTGTGTGTGTGTGTGTGTGTGTGTGTGTGTGTGTGTGTGTGTGAGTCACACCGAACCTAGCATTACCTGGGTGTATTTGAAGGCATGAGGTACCTTGGTTTGGTTTATTAGGGTCAGTGCCATTAATCCCCGGTGAGACTAACCTGTTTCTCCTTTTTTGTCTCTTAAAACTCTCACTAGGGACTTTCCCTGTCCACCTACTTACTCCTAATGACAGATGATTTCTGAGAGTGATGGACTCAAAGGGCTGCTAAGTGGCTCTGTGGTGGGGTGGGCAGTGATCAGTAGTCCTGTGAGGGACTTCCCTGAGCAGCGTTGGTGCCTTTCAGTTACTCGGTGTATTGGCTCCACAACCTCAGCCACCCATAGCTACAGCCCCAGTCTGTAGTGAATATTGGTGATCTGTGGGCCCGTGGTGTGTTCTTCCGAGACCCTAGAAAGCACTGCGCTAGAGGCTGACACAGGGTTGCTTCTCTGCTCACCAGTAGGCATTCATTTCTCATCCCACACAGCTCTCTGACTCTTAACAAAGATTTATTTTATTTACTTATTTTATGTATATGAGTGCTCCATTTGCATGTACACCTGCATCCCAGCAGAGGGCATCGGATCCCATTATAGATGGTTGTGAGCCACCATGTGGTTGCTGGGAATTGAACTCAGTACCTCTGGAAGAGCAGCAAGTGTTCTCAAATGCAGAGCATCTCTGCATCCCCTCTCTCTGACTCGTAAGATTTGCTCTTTTGGGGGCTGGAGAGATGGCTCAGCAGTTAAGAGCACTGACTTCTCTTCCAGAGGTGCTGAGTTCAAATCCCAGCAACCACATGGTGGCTCACAACCATCTGTAATGGGATCTGATGCCCTCTTCTGGTGTGAGACAGCAACAGTGTACTCATATATATATATAAAATAAATCTTTAAAAAATTGCTCTCTCTCTCTCTCTTTCTTTTTTTTTTTTCTTTCTTTCCCAATGACCACTGGTCCAGGACTCTTGATATATATATATATATATATATATATATATATATATATATATATATATATATATATATTTTTTTTTTTTTTTTTTTTTTTTTTTTTTTTTTTCATCTGTCCATCCATCTGTCAGTCCATCCATTCATCCATCCATCCATCCATCATAACTTGGCTAATGTGGGGCTGGAGAGATGGCTCAGCTAAGAACATTTACTGCTTTTGCAGAAGACCTGAGTTTGGTTCCAGCCCCAACATGAGGTCTCACAACTTCCTGTAACTCCAGTTCCAGGGGATCTGATGTCCTCTTCTGGCCTCCTTAGGCTTCTGCATACATACGTTGCACGCGTGTGCACACACACATACACACATTCACACACACACACACACACACACACACACACACACACACGTGTATATATAAAGTAAAATAAATCAGTAACTTGGCCGGTGTTCTGTAGAAAAGATAGTACATGGGATAGCTGGGGCTGGTGATAAATTCCCGTAATCCTAGCAGCTTAAGGAGGCTGCAGCAGGAGGGTCACAAGTTCAAGGCCAGCCTGGGCAACTTAGCAAAATCCTATCTCAGAGTAAAAATTTAAAGTGCTCTGGATGCTGCTTAGTGGCTCTGGGTTTACTCCATAAAAGAAAAAGAGTCTGTGTTTCTATTTAGGAATTATTTTTAGGTTTTTGTTTGAGTCTTTTTCTATTGCCCAGGCTGGTCCTAAACTCCTGGGCTCAAGCTGTCTTCCGATCTCATCTTCCCTAGTGCTTGGGACTACAGATGCATGCTGTTGTATCCGGTTGCCAGCGACTCTCCATGTCACATTATTTAACCCAGGCAGCCAGATATATTATTTGTGAGGGTAAAGAGTCACAGGTGTGTGGGTGTAAAAGTAATTCTTTGGGGTTTTTTCTTATGCTCCGTTTTGCTCCTAAATAATCGCAGGACATTTCTACACCCACTGTAGCCTTTTTTAGTTCCTGAATAAAGACAGATAGACCTGGTATTTTTATATTTTATTTTATTTCATTTTATTAATTAATTTAACAAAAACTTCTTACAGCATTTATTGTCACCTAATAATAATGTGCAAGTAAAACAAGTTGAGTAAATGTAGCTTGCAGCAGACATCTTTAGACACACTCAAATGGCCTTCTC